>BHFT01005254.1:0-74620 GCA_004320025.1 Laticauda laticaudata
GCTTCTCCTGGATCAACCAGGGACTTTGCGATATCCCTGGGATCTACAGGATGCACCCTTCACTATCACCATCTCTTTGGGACGGTTTCGGTCCGTTTGGACCGACCAGGGGCAAAAATATCAGCTGCAATCTCAGACCTCCAAGATTGCATGCAGTATCGTCGCGACGCCAGCTCCTCCCCCCTGCTTCAACGTATTTTTATATAGACAAGGCAGAGGATTATCTGAGGTAATACATAAAATCAAAATATGTTAATCATTAATTTTAGTGCTGGAAGGCAGCCTTTCCTAATAGAAGTAGGTAACATACTTAGTAGGATCTATCACCTAATGCAGGGGTTTCCAATCTTGGCAACTTTAAGCCTGGCGGACTTCAATTCCCATAATTCCCCAGCCAGCTGGGAAATTCTGGCAGTTGAAGTCCACCAGGCTTAATTGCCAAGGTTGAAGACCCCTGACCTAGAGATACCTGTATTATGGTGGCTTTTGCTTACTTTGATCATGTCATTGATTCAAATTACTTGATAGGACCTATATTATAAGTTAATACACACTATAACTAATATCCAATGACTTTATTTACTGTCAAGCTTTTCAAACTAATTATTTCTTTATATATTTATTAAATTTATATGCTAGCCATCTCACTGTCAAATGACTCTGGGAGGCTTACAACATAGTAAAATCAGTATTATAAAGGATTAAATATTAAAACAGTAAATGTCATATTAAAATTAAAAGAGAAATAAGATGGGGGAACATACACTGGGGTGGAGGCTATTGATATATCTAATAAACTTACCAGACTTTTCTAATTGTATAAGTACTTCACTGCTGATATTTAGCAAAATCTGCTGGATGATAATGGAGGAATGTTACCTTTTATACTATTCTCCTTTTGAACTTCTTTTGAACCTCAACAAAATTTTCGGGCTAGGGAATACATGAAACAGAAAAGGTATTTTGTTTTGAGACTGCAATTTTGAAATGACTGGAGTATTTCAGTCATAGAAAACAATGGAAACTGAGAACTAACTGGTACTGCCTATAAGAGAGGGTAGAATAGGAATTCATGCTGAGATTCTAATTTAGAATCTGTTATTTAAAATGCATTGCCTTCTTTTTGGTTAGCGGTCTTTTCAGGTTGTTTTTTTATTAGACCCTACACACTAATGTCCCACATGCTTAGCAAGATGAAAGCACCAATTTGGCCTGGTTTTTTCTTTGTTATAATGAAATCTGCACACCAAAGCTTAAGAAATTAACCAATCTCAGCATAATTAAGAGATGAGACTAGGCTGTCATGGAATTGTCAAGCAGGTCTGGACAGAGCAAGTTCAGTAGAAACTGGAAAAAGAAGATAGTGTGCGAGAACTGAGTAGAAGATCAATGAAATTTGGCAAAGTATGACTCCAAGAAATCTACTGCAAGAACAAAAACAATCATTACTGGGTTTCAGATGAACAATTGGAAACAAAGGAATGTGAGAAAAACATCTATCAACTTGGGAAATGCACACCAAGATGGCCAAAGACATTGAAAGACTACATGCGTGTTGAGCACAAAGTGGACATTAATTGCAGGATGACCTCAAAATTCTGAAAGATTGGCAGCAGCACTTAGACAAAGTCTCTAATGTTGACTATATACACCTGGCAATTCCTGAAGGTTTGGCTAACACTGGCCCAATCACACATGAAGAGATTACCAAAGCTATAAGTGACGTGAAGAATTCAATGCCCCTGGCCCAGACAATCTACTAGCAAACGTCTGGAACTTGAAATGTATAGTAACTGACTGGCTGTCAAACATCATCAATGCCATTGTAGACTCTGGCCATATGCCTCCCAACTGGACCTTGAGAATTACAATTCTTCTCTTCAAAAACAAAGGCAACTTGGGAGGCTGCTCCAACTATAGACCATTCCACTCTGGTTGTGCACAGTGAAAATTATCACCCAGCACCTCTGCAACAGTGTTGAAATTAGTATCAAGCAGTGTCAGAGTTGGGTACCACCGACATCTTTTTTTGTAGTTCTGATGCTACAGAGAAGCATAGACAATTTGAAAAGAAACATCACAACCACAAAATATAAAACTGAGCTGAATATTTCTCAGTGCCTGAAATATTCAGAATGTTTAGACTGAAACTGCTCAGAACCGCCAAATTTCTTTCAGCTTGAAGTAAAACAAACTCCAAAAACAAAAACCACAAAAGCTGCTTGATTTATTACTGGTAATTCTGATTGGTGGTCAGAATGTTTTGTGTATTTCTACCTTCATGCAAATGCCAGACTGCTTACTATCTGAAGCCAAAGCACTGATGAATTGTTAGTGTGATAACAAAAGCAATGAAAGTTTGGTAACATAGCCAAAATCCAGAAATTTCCCTCTTAATTGATATTTATTTATACAATACTTCCCAATAATGGAATAATTATTTCAAATAATTATTGCTTATGAATGTTAACTATTGACCATAGTTCTAACAATAAGCAGGACGAAGAGAAAAAGAAACGCTTGTTTTTGCAAACAATATTGTGGGTGGCTGCAAATGACAATTGCCATATATTTCTTTGCCTTAACAATTTATGAAGCTCTTTAAAGAGCTTTTCGTTTAAAAAGTTTGTAGTGCCATGTTTCTAAAATGTCTTTATTTTACAAGAATGATGTTCATGTGATGGGTTGGTTGATCCTTGCTAGAGGATTGCCAGTCAGCTGACTGTACAATGGCAGAACAGTGATCTAGTGCCAATCATGGGCTGGTTGGATAGATGCTAAATAGAGGAATAGTGAAAGTCCTTTAGCAGCCTTAGAGCAGATGAATAGAGAACTTGAGCTGAGCCTGGGGATTATATTTCCATCTGTATTATTTTCTTAGTGTACTTTGAGTAACTCTGTTTGGGTAATTCAGGAGTGAGAACAGTATTGGCAGAACTGATTAATTTAACATCCTATCTCAGTGGGGCATTTTGAGATTGAAGAGAAGAAAAAATGTGAGGCATTCTGCAATATAAATCTTTTATAAATATGAATAGCAATTAAAAGAACCAAAGCATGTAGGATATGCCTATAATTCTGAGAAAACTGTTGCCTATCAGTGTAGGCTGTTTTCCCTTTCCTTCAGTCCCACGACTATTGACATCTTCTCATT
Organism: Laticauda laticaudata; assembly: GCA_004320025.1. Taxonomy (NCBI): domain Eukaryota; kingdom Metazoa; phylum Chordata; class Lepidosauria; order Squamata; family Elapidae; genus Laticauda; species Laticauda laticaudata. The sequence continues at coordinate 3,155 of BHFT01005254.1, forward strand.
AGTTGCTGTTGGGCTTTGAAAATCAGTCTAGAATGAGATAGAACCCCATCTTTTTAAATCAACGATAGTCAGTTGCCGCGTCACAGTTGTGTTTGACTGCAGGGGACCAGGGTGGGCATGACAAAGCATGATATCACTCGTATCAGGGGTGCTTCTGGCACCCCAAATGCTCATATTGAGAGAAAACAGATTCCCAAGCTCTGTTTTCAGCTGCCACAACCTCCTACAAACCTCTGGAGCTCAGGAGCCCATTTTCACTGGCAGAAGCATAGCAGGCTGGTCCTTCAGTATTTCCAGATAGCCCTGAGGGCCAGATCTAAGTACTCCGTGGGCCAGATCTGTCCCCCGGTCAAACAGAGTTTGACAACCTGGCTTAAACCATAGACTAGAAGCTTGTTGATGCAAATATTTATATTTCTTTCAATAGCAGATGCCTTAGTTTCTTCCCAGTTGATTGCGGTTTGTCCCTGTGTGATTATTTAACTCCTATTAAGATTCACAGACTGAATAGATGAAACATCCTTCAGCTGTCAGTTGGATGATAACTCTGAACATTTTCAGAACAGGTACTGAAGATCACACACACACACACCACACACACACACACACACAACACACATATATATATATATATATATAATATATATATATATATATATATATATTTTTTTTTTTAAGCTTTCGCGGGTACTTACAGGTGTGCTTGTTTAGCTTCCCTCGGGGTATTTATCCGCCACATCATTGTAGTGTGTTAAAAGGGTTGTAGCGTTTCCATGCAGAATCTTTCATCTGCCATCATCAGGCCTTCTGTATGGATGTGTGTCTCACAGCTTTTGAGGTTTCAATTCGAGGCTGGTCATTCTGATTGGCTAGGAGCCCCGGTGGGTCTGTGTTCAACTGGACTTGGAAGTTTGATTGACGATTGGTGTTTCTGGTTTTCTTCTGTCTTGTTTTGTGGGCTATGATTGGCTGGCAACACTCTGTTCTTGTGTTGGAGGCTTCAGTGCAGCTTGGCTTCGTGTGAAAGGACGGCTGCTATTCATCAGCAAGCTAGGTTTCACCTGGGTTGCCTGGTGGGGGGGTGTTTGAAGTTGGAGGCAATGCAGAAGGGAGTCTGTCTGTGGCTCAGGTGTTTGTCTGTTCTTTGTGGTGTGGAGATCTTTCTATTTGAGAGTGCAGGTTTCCAATGAATTGACAGTCTGCTGGAAACAATCTCTTTATTCAATGCTTTCAGATTCTTTTTTTCAATCATCTATGGCTTCTCTGATGATTCTGTTGGTTGGGGATTTCTATAGTGGCTAGGGTTTTTGGTGCCCTTGAAGTTGAATGTTGTGACGCTGTGGTTTTCATTGTTGGTCTAGTGAGGAGGTGTGTTCCAGCTTTTTTACTGCATTTTTGTGTTGCATCTAGGCGGGTACTTATCTCTTCTATTGGTCTGTCCAATGGTATGTGGCCGGGCATGATGTACAGGGAATTTCATATATGCCTTGGTTTCCAGGTCAAATTTTTCTTTGGGGTTTCTGCAGGATGGCCTGCTATTTTTTTGTCTGTTTTGAAGGAGTCCTTGGAAATGTGATTGGCCTGTGTAGTATCTTACTATTATCTGTATACCGTCTTATGTAGGGCAAGAACAGCTGTTCCATAGGTCTGTTGGTCTTCTAGGGTCTCTCTGTTATGTCCTTGTTGTGTGTTTTGTGGATCAGGTTGGTGATTTGTTTTTTTTGGAAGGCCATTGCTGTCAATACTTGCAGTCAGGGTGCATAGTTCAGTCTTTATATGTGTCTTGTCTGCCAGGCGGTTTTGGTTCTGGTAATTAGTGTTTTGGCCACGGAATTTATCTGTGCTGGGTGGTGGTGGGATTGGGCGTTGAAGGTAGGGTTGGTGTGTGTCTTTCCTTTTGTAATAACTGGTGTGTCCCAGTGTGCCAATCTGTTTCTTTTGTAGATTAGTACATCTAGGAATGGTAGTTGTTTGTTTATTTCCATTTCCATGGTGAACTTGATTTTGGGGTGTGTGTTGGTTAGGTGTGTTAGGAAATTGTTTAGGTTTTTTCTATTTCCATGGGGCCAAATCAAAATGTGTCATAGATGTAATCTTAGCCAATAACCAAAGGAAAAAGATACAAGCAATTGAAGGGTAGCCCTATGGGAATCACGCACTGTCACCCATCATTGCAAACCCTGTTTCAGGAAGAATTCAATCCAGAGCCTGGCTAATGCCACCCAAAACAGCAAACTCAAGAAAACTAACAAAAACTCCAGAAACAAACTTCCCTCCCCCCTCAACAGCCACATATGGAAAACAAACAGTGGGCACAACATCTTCAGACAAGATCCTCACCAAACCAAAACCAATGTCCTTCAAAAGGATTCAACTTTGTCGTCCGTCTCCAAACACATCCCCCAAAAGAAACCAATCAATATGCATTGTTGAAACCAGCCTGACCAAAAAACCAACCCTGATGATGCTAACAGAAATCAGACTCAAAATCACCAAACATCTCTGACCAGCAAACGCACCCCTAAAGCAAACTTATCCCAAAGAAGAACAAACTGCACCACTTAACCTGAATGAAGACAGCCAGCAATAATAATCCTACCAGCAGACAAGGGCAACGCGACAGTGGGTTTATGAACACATACTGACTACCAAAACCAAAGTTAACCAACCTACTCCAAGACCCCACATACAAACCGCTAAACACAGACCCAACACCTACCTAAGAAAAACCACCAGATCCAAAATAGAAGCCCTCCCCCATCAAGCGAAGAAATCCAACAAAGAATCATACCCAGAGAATATCGCAGATGGGTTTTTTCCCCCCTAAGCTTAAATGGTCTCCAACAAGAATACACAAAGAAGGAACCCCACTTAGACAACAGTAGCTCATAAGGCTTCACCTCTTACACCTACGCCAAATTTCTCGCCAAACACTACAGCCCTGTGCAGAATCCATCAAACTCACACGTAAGAACTCATTCCAGTTCATTGAGATCATAAAGAAAGCAAACTACAGCCCAGCGACCTACTAGTGAACTTGATGTCATATCCTTGTTTCACTCCAAGTGGCCTATAAAAGAAGCCTTACAGCCATCCAAAACAAATACAAACCTCCCCCACCAAGGCATATCCTAAGATCCTGACCAACCACTGCCTATCCCAATACAAATACTTCGAAACCTACAAGGACAAAAATACAAACAAAATAGAAGGAGCACGCCATGGGATCACCCCTCTCACCTGTCATCGCAAAAAACTCTACATGGAACACTTTGAAACACAAGCTCTAGAAAAAAATATGATCAACCAACCCAAACTTTGGCTCAGATATGTAGATGACACCTTTCATAATCTGGCCACACCAGGAAAGAAAAACTGAACAACTTCCTCACACACCGTCACAGCCTAACAACCCCCAAAATACAATTACCATGGAAACAGAAGCTAACAATCAACTTCCCTTCTAGATTTCCTTAATATACAAAAGATCCAATGGCTCCCCTAGGGCACACCATCTACCAGAAGAAAACAGCATACAAACTGCAATCTACATGCACCTCTTACACCACCATCCAGCACAGGACAATTCCGTAGCCAAAGACACTCATCTCCAGAACAAAATTCCTTGAGGGCCGCTGAACAGCAACCTAACCTGAACTACACACTCTCACTAACGATAAACTGACAGCCATGGGATTCCAAAGAAAGAATATTACCGCACCAATACCAAAAAGAAAGCCCAACCAAAGCCAAGACAGAGAACAAGAGAAATGGGCAAAAGCCCTCCTCCCATATAATAAAAGGCACTACAGACAAAATCAGCAAGATTCCTCCAAAAACACAAAAACATTAAGATAGGCATTCTGCAATATATGCACACACAAAAAAAATATCCACCTCACCAAAGAATCCCTAAAGACAGAACTGAATTTTGAAATGAAGGAGTATACAAATCCCATCACCTGTCCCACCACATACATCGGACAACAACAGAAGAATAAGTGCAGCACATTGAAGAACCCAAGAACTTCAATCAAAAAAGAAGAAACCAACCTCTTTCCCTGGGCCAACCCCTCAAAGCACAGGACATGAGATTGACTTAAAAATACCGAGAACTATTGCCAAAACGCGAACACTTCAACAACAAAATAATCAGAGAAAGCCGTTAAGAGATAGAAAAACGCCCACACAGCAATGAAAAAAGGAGATGATACCTCCCCACCTACCAAGCCATTGGAAACGCCATCCTCACTAACAAATGAGTACTAACATGAGATGACAGCTAGACCCACACCCACGAGGGCCAACAAGATGCTACCACCACACCTCCATGATAGAAAGCAAGACTCACACCACACGAATGATGAGACACGACCACGGAACCAGAGGCGTACCCGCAACTGCAATCACTACACGCTTCAAAACCCTCCAATCCAACATGAAGCAAACAAATACCTCACCATGAAGATGTGGCACAACCACGAAACGAAGCCAAACAACAGGATCCACAGTTTCACCCAGCCAAATCCCCCCCGACAACTAAAGACTAACCTGAGCAGCAACCAAGCCCCCACCTGAACAGAATAACACTCCCACCCAAGTCCAGACACAACAACCCCCCACCCTTCAGAGCACACCAACCCAAACCAATCAGAACACAGCCAAGCCCCCACCCAATCAGTCAACATCCCATAGCAGTTAAAAGGAAGAAGCAGTCTGCAAGCTCCACATTTAACTCTGAGAAGCACAGAGTTGGATGAAAACAAGCCTGAAGATGATAATGAGACTTCATTGAAACGTTGCCTAGATACTTCCATTTTATGCGGGAAGAAAACCCGAATAACCAAAGATACACATACAAAACCCGCAAAAACCTGAAAAATTATATATATATATATATATAATATACTATATATAATATATAATATTATATATTTGTTTTTTAAGTTTTTTGCGGGTACTTACAATGTGTGCTGTTCAAGCTTCCTTCGGGTATATCCCACGTCATTGTAATGCTTTTAAAGTTGTAGCAACGTTTCAGCAGAATCATCTGCCATCATCAGGCTTCCCTGTATTGAGTCCAGGCACCCAGATGAAAGGGTGGCTGGACTCAATACAAGCCTGAATATTTATTTTATTAATAATTTATTAAGTGAGTTTTGCCCCATTTTATGCTTTTCTTGCCATGTTTGTTTCAGTGAAATCACTGCTAATTTTAAGTCAGTAACAGGGTTGTAAAGTGAATCTGGTTTCCCCATTGACTTTTCTTGTCAGAAGGTTACAAAAAAGGGATCACACGACCTCAGGAACCTGCAACCATCATAAATATGAAACAGCTGTCAAGGAGCCGAATGTAAATCACATGACCATGGGGATGCTGCAATAGTCATAAGTGTGAAAAATAGTCTTAAGTCACTTTTTTCAGGGCCGTTGTAACTTTGAACGGTCAGTAACTGAACTATTGTAAATTGAGGACTACCTGTATCCCCCCAGACTCTTATTGCCTTTAAACAACAGCCCCTAATACATTAAAAACACAGTCACTGGACTCCAGCCTCGACCTATGCAGCATAAGCAAATTCAAAGATAATCTCTGTTTTGTCTCAGTTCATATTTGAGCATCTATTTACAAAAGGACTTTTTTTTTTTCTTGAAAAATACTAGGCAAAATGCTGAGCAAACAGCAAGATCCTGAATAACATCCAGGGCACAGGCAATGGCATGACAGTTTCATATTGCTGCCAAGAAAATGACCTGAATATATGCACAAAGTCAGACTTATAATAACTTTTTGTCTTCTGACAATGTTAGCAGTGATGGCTAAACTGCACTTGTGTTTTCAAATCCATCTTTGTTCTAACCCTTGAAATGAGAATATTTAAAATAACTATAGAATTTGATTGGTGTCTTGGAAAAAATAATGGCTCAGGGAAATGACATAGAATATAAGAAAACAGAAATGTTTTTCCACAGCTAAGGGGGCACAGGAAAAAATGCCTCTTGCTTCTCTTATTTGTTTCTCTTTCAGTCAGTTGAGTTTTTGAAAGGGAGGGTGGAAGGTTGAAATTAAGTGGAAGAAAACTGGAGGGAAATGAGTATTGGTAGAATGAAAATTGCAGTACTTGGGGGATAAACTAATGGCACCCATATTTTTTGCGATTTCATTGTTGTGCAGATGGGAAGCCTGTAGAGAAAAATAGTAAGTGTGTATACATAAATTATTGTAAGCAAATGCAATATGAAATAGTTTTAAATAAACAAAAAGGCTACATACATTTTGGTTTTTCAAATGAAATATGCATATTTTATCCTGGTTTATACTGTATCTGGCTTTGAGATATAAGGAAAAAGGGCTTAAAGCATCAATTAATTGCAATATTTTGAAGTAATAATAATTATTTTTCAGATTTAAAAATTCCCAGTCCCAGTTAAAGAACTAAATATCCTAGCTGTGTTTATACATAATTTTCACCAGACTCTATAAGATGTATTTCTTGTGAAATGTTAAGATTGCTATGCAAAGTTTCAATCTTGAATACATTTTCTCTAAATTAGCAGTAAATTTCCTTTGTATTATAAAATGCAGCTAGGCATATTGATACCAACAAGTCTTAGCTCTCTGGGGAAGTCTATAATGCTAGGAAAGGTGGAAGGAAAAAAGAAAAGGATGATCAGCAGTAATTGGATCAATTCAATTATATTGGCAATGGGCTCACTGTTGGAAGTCCTAAAGAACCTCCTTGAGAAAACCTATGTTATTGCTAAGAGTTGACACCAATTTGATTGCACATAATCAATCAATGAAAAACATAATCCATGCATTTTGCTACTCCAAAAAGTAATATGCTAATTCTAGATCCTGGGAAGAACCACGTTTTTTTTCATTTCATCCCACAAAAATGTTTACAATTGAGTCAAAGCTTGATTTTTTTTCATATTGTTGAAAAGTTCATTTTGTTATGAATGTCTTTTTCATAACAGATTCTCATCTGTTATTTTATGGATCACTATAGTTATTGTCAAGCACCAAAGAAGTCAGGAGTTTCAGGCAGTTCAAATGAGCATAAAGATTTATTGCAAACTTAAGCTTTCCACAAGAATCTGGCCAACTACCAGTCAAAGGATATGCATGGGAGATAAGAGAGGCATTCAAGATGGGCTGGACTCTTGTGGGAGTGCAGGGACTTGTGACTTATGATGCATTTAACCTCCTCCCTTGGGCTCAGCCTAGTCATTTCCTACAGTTATATTTTGTTCCTTCAGATTTTTCATTATTGAAAGAGATTTTGTTTGAGAGGAAAGATTAGTTACTTAAGTGCTAAGCTGAAAATTCCATTGCTAATTCTGGACAATATTATTGTTTGAATTAATTGCCTTCTTTGGTGGAAAGAAACAAATTCATCTATATTTCTGAGATATAGGACCTGACTGATCTTACTGATAAGACAGCCAAGAATCCTTCTCCATGTCATTTTGTTGGCTGAAACAATGGACTCAGACCATGTGTGAGATGGTTAGAAATACCATGTGATACTAAATTCTCTCTCTGTTGGAGGTTTGGCGAGGATCAAGTCAAATCAAAGTTATGGTCATAGATCAGTACAGGTTGGCCAAAACTGCAGTCTAGACCTTATCAGGTGCAAGAAATCAAAAACCAGGATAGAGCTCAAAAGTACTACAAGTTTGTTTCATGCTACTTATACACAAGTATTTGAACTACTAATGATCAAAGTGAATTTGTGCAAGATAAGAATCAAGGGCAGAGGATGTAGAGACTCCAAACTGATATGTTTGACCCCACCCTTGTAATCAGCCTGGTCATCTCCTACAGACCTGCCCATATTGGGAGATTGCTGGACATAGTTTGCTCCAGGCCATCCTAGGAAGTTGAGGAATTAAAGGACTTTTAAAATGTAGGCAGCAGTTCATCAGCCACTTTGTATTAGGAAAGTAAGCTCATGATTCAAACCCCAAATCCGTTGCATAATTTCTGCTGATTCACGAAGTAATGGGTACAGTAGAGCCGGTCCGTGGACTGGCACCAGTCCATGGACTAGCACCAGCACTACAGCATGCTAGAAACCGGGCCGCATAAACGAGTGAATTCTCCCTCTGAGATGCAGGCAGCATGAAAAACCACACCCCCTCCGATCCACAGAAAAAACTCTGTCCATGGAACCAGTCCCTGGTACCCAAAAGGTTGGGCTTCATTGTAGTAAAGGATGAAGAGATAAAGGGTCTTGTGGATAACCACATAAGGTGGGGAAAATGTAATGTGTTATATGTTCTTTCCTTCCTAGAGACCGCAACTTTTTTCAAACATATGATAGTACTATTTTTAATAAACTTTAGATCCATATTGACACAACTTAAATTGTTTGTTTATTATATTGGAAAATGATAAAATTCAGAAAAAGTTAATGTGGTCGTGGGGGTCATTAGTTCTGCTCTCCAAAAAAAGAATCAACGGTTCTTTTTTTTAAATGGAGAAACATCATTCCTCTGGGGAAGTACCTTTATGACAAATGTAACCAATTTTTACATTCAGTTGCATTTTTTAAATTTAATATTTGTGGTTTTCCCCTTACTGTTCTTTTGTTAAAAGAGAAATATCATGGCAAACACAATTTCATCCCTTCAGGCATATTTTCTATGGCTTGTGTGAAAATATTGCCAGTACCTGGCAGGAAATAGAGCCAGACAATTTAGGAGACTTTGCTGAGAAGAATTCATTCTGCAGCATGCCTGAGAGAAACTATGATGTAACTTCAGCAAAAATTACCCAGAATAAAGAGAAATGCACTGGGTATAAGTAGGCCTCAATTAAGGCTCACAACTGGAACTAGAATTTTGGTTAAGTGATGCAGTTATGAAGCACCCAGAATGCAATCATGTGACCATGGGGGAACACGCGAGCTTCGAAATTGAGGTATAAATAGCTCTGGGGAGATAAGTCGTAACTTTGGTCACTAAGCAAACTGCTATAAATCAAGGACTACCTGTACTATGTCCTCAAGAGAGCCATGTAGTTGGTCAGTTATGATAGCTGAACTAGTGCCTGGAATATTAAATCAGGATCAGTGAGACTCATGTCTTAATCCACCCTCAGCCAATTGATTTAACTTTTCCAGTCTGATATACCAAAGGGCCAAAATAGGCAAATGGTACTTTGACTTCTAGACTCAAAAATATGATATGAACAGGGAGCCACTGCATCACAGATCCTCTGTAAAACTTTGATTATTTTGGCAGATACCATTTCTAGAGTATCTAAAGTGAAAGAGAAATCTGTGAGAACTACTCTTTGCTCTTTCAATTGTTCTCCACCCCCTCCCCTTGCTTTGGAGAATGTCCCAAAACTCAGAATGTATTTAAAATGCAATTGAAAGGAGGGCAATTATTTTTCTCTCCATTCCATCAGTGGTAAGTTTTAATTGGAGATTCTAGTATTTGCCCAGGCAGTCACGCTTTTAATATTGATCATTATGTTGGATTAATCAGCTCTTCTTTGGCTGCCCTGCCTGGTTCAGTGACTGACTGCTTTCGACTTTAAAGTACATTATGGTGATTTATCTTGGATGCAACTACAACATATAAAGCTCTCAGTTTAACTATGTTTTCTATGTTGGACATTTGCTTAGGCTTTTCAATACCCTATTACGGCATGTCACAACAAATAAAATGGTTCTTCAAAGATCTGAGATGAGAAGCTGTTCAAAAGCCAGAATGCCATGTCTATATGTCACTTGTCTTTATGTTGTTCCTTTCCATTTCTTATCAGAAAGGAAACAAATGTGAAAAATATTATTTCCTTCATTATGAAGCAGTTCTGGAAAAAAAAATCTTATTAGCTTGTTTAAAAAAAAAAACAGGAAAATATCTGGAAACTCTTTGAAGTCCCTTTGTGCCCCCATCTGTGCTTCTAAAGCTGAGACACAACATAGACAAAAAGCTCTTTTATGCAAAAAAAAAAGGCTGGGGAGGAAGGGAAAGAGGATAGCCAGGAGAATTATGGCTTTAAATTATTTTTGCTACAGTATCTACCATTAACAAAGAAAATGATTGGTTCTGCTAGCTTCTAGTATCTTTTTGGGGGAGTGGTGGTAATTATTCAGTATCTCACCATTCTGTGCTTTTATACATACTGTACTCAGATATCAGTATGATGGACTAGGTAAAGGCCCATTCATCAGGCAAAGGGTGCTGCTGTTGGAGTTGGTCTATAGAAATAAGAAAAAGGTGTCCTTCATTTATTGTGCATTCCTTATGATTTCATTTACTTACAGACAAGAGAGAAATCTTTTTTTGTTGTTCCATGAAATTAATATAAACAAGTCAACTCCCTGCCCATACTGTGTTCTGTTATACTTTGTGAAGTGTTTTGTAAGGGATTTTATGAACTATTTATTTATTCAATCAAGATCCTAATATTGTATGCTGCTACAAATCTTTTATTTTAGTATGCCATCTCTTTGCTGCAGTTGTGAATTGCCCAGAGAGCTTCTTTAAATGGATGATATAAAAATATTGGGCATAGCTCTGCGTATTTCTTCAATCTGCAGCTGAATTTCCTGCTTGCTTGCTTCTTTAATTGCCAGAGAGATTAACCTGTTTCTCTGAAAAATATTAACTGCCAGTATAATTTAAAACTCTTATTGTGAGAGGTTTTTTTCAATTTAAAAAGGCGAAATTCCCTAGCAAAGATAATCCTTTATTCATTTGATAGTACAATTGGTATATTTTACATGGAACATTAGGTGCTGTGGATAAACACTAGAAGACTGGAGTTAATATTCCAGTTTTGTGTTGATTACATTTATTTCAGTTACTTCTCATTTGTTTAGTTTCAGTTTCCAATGGGTTGCTACTTTTTATGTGATTGCTCCTCTCAGGATCCAACTGTATACTGAATCATTTTATTATAGATTTCTCTTCAACAAAGTTTACTTAATTCATCTGACCTTATTCTATTTTTCAAGTGCAAAAAGAAATTACAGAAAAACTTACACAGGTAGAGTCTTTCTTGTTACTGTTACTGCTACTGTCATATCTTGAGCATTTCCAAGTGGCTTAAGAAAACATAAGTTACTGTTATAAACTGCCTATGACTTAGAGAATCCTAGAAAATAATGCAAGGAAAGAATTACTTTTATTCTAAGAATGTGAGCCTGTGTCCTTTAATGTACAAAGGGTCCTCTTAGATCAGACCAAAAAGCTCACCCAGCATTCTATTCCTATACATTCTATTCCTATACATGTATGACAGCCTATTGCAACACATGAGTACAATACCTCTTTCCAACTTGTGTTCTTCAGCAATAACAGTTAAGCATAATTCTCGAATTAAAAGTGTTTGAAGAACTTCACTGTATTTTCACTTGTAGTAACAAGAAGAGTCTACCTGTGTAAGTCAAAGGCCTATCTATAAATTTGATCACTGTCTGGGGAGCTCACAAACAGGACATGGTAATAAGCCTGCTTCCTACAACCATAAAAAAACCCCGACTTAATGTGAAGAACTAATCTCATTTGTCTCCCTTCAAACTCCCATAGCTCAACTTCATTAGATAATCCTGGATTCTATATTCTCCATTTTTTATATAATTGTATACATTTATCTTGTTGTTCCTTTGTTTTCCTTAACATAGGGAATAGGGAACCTCTGGTCTTCCAAATTGGATGAGCTAAGAACCCCAGGAACTTTTTTAGAGGCCATCTTGTAAGGGCAGGTAGAATTTTTAATTCAGCAAGAATTGAAAAGTAAGGTTTCCCATTCTCCTTCTATGTTAAATATAAAAATCCAAAGGACAAAACTAACACAATATCTTGTTTTAAGTAGTGTCTAAGCAGCGGCCCCTACAAACTCAGAGAAAGGAAATAATGTTAACAACCACAAGAATCACAAAAATGCATTTCATCAGGGGAGTTGCTCAGTTGCGTAAAAATTTTCATTTTCTTTTCAGTCCCATCCCTAATGATCCCTAATAGATCATTCATCTTTTCTACAACTGTCATATCCACTGAGCTGTCCCACCACAACTCTGGTGTCTTTTCCTTATCAGTCATTGCCAGCTCAGACCCCATGAAATTAAATATGAAATTAGGATGATTTGCTCCAGTGTAGGGCTTCACATTTATTTTTTATTGGACTGCATTTGCCATTTAAATGCCTACTCACCCAGTCCAAAGAGAATAATTACATCTTTCATCATCCTGGGTTAAATCTAGAATTGTTTCATCTCCACAACCAACTATTCTGGAGGGTAGTAGTTTAGAGTTTCTAAACATCTTAATCATTTTAATGGCCCTGATGAACACATAGCTGTACAGTACAAAACACTTAAAATCACCTGACACCAACTTTTTTCTGTCTCAAGTTCACCATTCATTTATTTGGAAACAACTGCAGCATTATTCTTCCAGTTTGATATTATCATTGATTCAGTGAAAGAGTATGACCATTTGGAATTTCTAATTTATTCAATTCTATGCCGTCTTTTGAAATTTCCCTTCCAAAACACCCTTCATTCTATAGATTTTGTATTCAGACATAAATTTATACCAGTGGTTCAGTAAATGCCAGTAAAGTGAATACTAACAGACATTGATTGCCTGGCAATACCTGTCCACATTTGGATAACTGGAAATATTTTCAGCTTTGTCTTCTAGGGACAATTCACACTAAGCCAGATGTTATATATTCTATTTAGTGTTATAAATAGATGTTATATACATATTTAGTGCTCTGGTTCTGAAGTGGAATCCTTGGACAGAAAGTCCTACTGATTTTTAAAATGTTGCCTAAGGCTTAATCAATCCAACCCATTTGCCTAATGCCTCCAACTAATCTATACACTGAGACCTCAGTTTCACTGACATAGCTGGCCCTCCATCTGGAATAGGCAACCTAAAAAACACAAAGAAAACAGCCTGGTAATTGAAAATGTAACTGCCAGAGCTGCGCTGTCATAAGAAACTTCACTCACAATCAGTGATATTTCAAAATTAACCCTTTTCTGTGTGTTTATAGTCATGACAGTACAGTTGAATCTACCTTCACTCCAAAGCAAAATTGACAATGAGAAAATAGTTTTCTAAGATGCTGTATTTTTAAACCTGATAAGCTATCTGTTAGGATGGCTATAATTTCATCTTAAAAGTCCTGCTTAAAATGCCACAAGATTTGGAATCAAATCTCAGCATTTTGATTCTACAGCTCACTGGAGAATTACTGTTGTGCTGTTTTTGCAGCATTTTGAGCCAGAAGGCTTTTTGTTCTGATTTTGCTCTCCTTTTCAATTTCTGTAGAAAGTGTCCTTCCTAATACTTTGGAATAAGAAATAATGCCACTCCAAAAATATAGCTTTATCACCACTTAACCACCCAACCAGCAATTTTTTTTCTTTTTAAAAATTAGGACATTCGTTTCACAATTGTCATGATAATACATTGTTCTTGTTGTTGATAGAGGATTAAATGAATAATTCATGACGCATAATGGCATACAAGGTACTTAGGAGGATTATATATTTTTAATCAAAAAGAAAGCTTATAATGAATGACATTTACGAAATGAAGCTATATAGGAACTTTTTTTTCTCAGTTTCTGATCTAAAGTTTTCTCCCCCGCCCCCTTTTTGGAGGTCTATGCTTTTCAGTTGTCCACTTCTTTCTCTTGTCATCCATTTAAAGCCCCTGTCACACTGCACCAACGGATGGAAAGAGGATGTAAAACAGAAAAACACTTACCATCCGTTGGTTAACGCGATGCTTCCGTTCTGACTCACTGCCTCCGTTTTGCTTCCTCTCTATCCGTCCAGTATCCATCTATTGACATTTCATCCGCTCAAAAGGTTTTGAGCTGCTCAAAATATTTGAGCGGAAAATGTATCCAACGCGTCCGTTCTGCATCCGCTTGGCATACGAGGGACATCCGTTTTGCATCTGTTGTCATCCATTACGCATTCACTATTATCCGCTAGGCATCTGCTGCGCATCCGCGGCAACTCGCATCCGTTCCAGCAATAAATGGACGCAGGGAAGAAGCGGAACGGATGCGGAATGGACGCGCAGTGAGTAGCACGGATGGAGAAAGGATGAAAGTGGATGCAGCATGCAAAGAAAGCATTTAAAACGGAAAAAACATTCGCAGAGGGGACCTATCTCGAATATTAAGGATGTCTAGAGGATGCCTAGAGGATGCAAAGGGACACATAGTGGAAAACCTATATTGCTATAAAAAGGGGAGCAACTCACCTGGATCTCACTTTCAGCCCAGCAGCCCAGCTGTGCAGACCTCTGCAGCCTTCATCTGCCTCTTGCTCTTCCACAGCATCTAGTCATGTCCACCATGATCGAAACAAACTCCTTTTGGTAGCCACCATCGTTCTGCAACAGTGTGAAGCCATCTACAGCTCTGTGAACTCTACTACGGGAAGAAAGGAGGCAGCCAAGAAGCGTCTGGGTCCGAAGATGGATCGGGGAAGAGCAGAGTACGGACTGTACAACAAGCTGATGGTGGAGCTCAGGAACGAAGACACTTGTGCATTCCAGAACTTCATGAGGATGCTCCAGCCATGTAGACGAAGTTGTGGAGCGGCTGACACCCAGGTTGACCAAGCAGAGCACCAAATTCCGCCCAGCCTGGACCCTGGACTCAAAGGTGGCACTGACTCTTCACCACCTGGCCTCAGGGACCACCTACAGGAGCATGCATACGGCTGGAGGGTGCCACACAACACCATCAGCATTGTGGTCAGAGAGTGGTGGCAGGCCATCTATCGAAGAATACCGGAGGAGCTCCTCCAGTGCCCCTCCACTGAAGAAGTATGGAAGAAAGTTGCAAAGCAGTGGTATCAGAGTGGAACTTCCCCCACACCGTTGAGACCATAGATGGCAAGCACGTGCGCTGCACACAGCCAAGTCGGGGTCCATTTATTTCAACTACAAGGGCTTCTTCAGCATCGTCCTCTTTCACCATGGTCAATGCTGACTACAAGTTCAGTGACATCGATGCTTCAGGCAACGGGTTCCTGTTCAGATGCCCAGTTAACAACTCCGTCATCAAGGAGGGCTGGAATGCAACCTCATCATGGGCTTCCCAGATCCAGAACCCCTGCCCAACGACACGCAAGATGTGCCCCTACTTCATCATGGGGGATGACGCCTTCTCCCTCAGAACCTACCTCATGAAGCCCTACACCCAGATGCCTCACCCAGGAAGAGAGGATCTTTCAACTACAGGCTGTCCAGGGCAAGGCGGATGGTGGAGAATGCCTTTTGGATCCTGGCCAACAGCGTTCCAGGTACTTCTCACCACCATGCAGCATCAACCAGAGACCGTGAGGAGGATCGTGGAAGCTTGCTGCATCCTGCACAACTCATGCGCACCCGCTACCCAGTCGTTGCAGAACAGGCTCGTGGACCTCCAACAAGGCATAGGGACATGGAGCCTGGGGAGATGGAGCAAGGACGAAACCTGATAGACACTCAGGATGTGCAAGCGCCCAACAGAGCCTCACGGTGAAGGGAAGAAGCAGCGCAACTCCTGAAAACACTGGTGCAACTCCCCAGCTGGAGCGGGTGGTGGAGTGGCAAGACAGGATGATAGATGATTAATGGATGCTTCCTTCAGCCTGTCTCATCACACTGATGAGATTGGGCCATGTATGTTGGTGGGCCTACAATGAGCAGGGCATTTTAATAGAATAGTGTTTATGTTGACATGTGTGGATCAATCTGCTTACATTGTTATTGATATATGAAGGCCATAGTGTGTGGCACTGGAGGGTGGACCATACAGTCCCACTATACTTGCACTGGAGGTTTATCTATCCACAGCTATCTTAACCCATCCCATAATATCTTAACCCATCCCAAAGGTATCCCTGCCCATCCCACTGCTATCCTTACCCATCCCAAAGGTATCCCTGCCCATCCCACTGCATCCTTACCCATCCAAAGATATCCCTGCCCATCCCACTGCTATCTTAACCGTCCCACAAGCATGCAAAGGCTTAAAACCATTTCTAAAAGTTTCCACCAAGACTTATTTGAAAAAATAAATGAAGCAAGTGTGTGAATCAAAGATAATCTTTATTAATAACAAGCTGTAAAAGAAAAATGACCCAAGTCAAGTGTCCAAATTAAAGTCTACAGGTAGCCACCCAGTCTCTGGCACTCTTATCTGTCACTCGGAGGTGAGCCCAGTCTCAGGGATGAAGGGTCCAGCGTGCGTGTGGAGGTGGCTGGTGCTGGAGTGCTGGTCTGAAGCATCATTGGGTCCTGGCCCCGAGAGGACAACAAGTGATGGTGTGTTGAGAAGCTCTCAGACAGCTGGCTCAACCCCATGATGTTGAGAGCTCTTCCTCCATGCCATGGGGTGTCAGCTCCAGTACCGAGGACAGATGTACTGAGGCTGGGCTTGGCTGTGGGTGGAGGAAGGAGCAGTGTAGTGGGGCTGTCTGGTCGCAGCTGTGTGAGGACTGGCGTTGGTGGCATCTGTGGCATAGGTGGCGTCGGTGGCATCATGTTGTGGGTGGCATCGGTGGCATCAGTGGAACCGGTGGCAACGGTGGCGTCTCGATGACTCTTTGCCTGGACTGGGAAGGCTGCTGCCTGTGCTGCTGGACATCCTGGTAGCCATAGCCCTGGTAGGTGAGGGCCTGTGAAAGCCTTGGAATGGGAGGGACATCACCTGGGGTGGAGGAGCAGACCTGGACTGGGTGGGAGCAGGTTCTCTCTGGTCTGGAGGTTGTGAAGCAGCTCGGGATCCGGTCCTCCACCACTAGGTAATGGGTTTCCTCCATGTCCGTGAGGGTCTAGTTCACATAGGTGAGGAAGAGCTTGCGGTTGGAGGATGAGGAATCGGTGTGGACCAGCTGAGAGAGGAGAATCTATGCTGCTCTGGATGGTGTCCCTGATTCTCCAGCAGGACAGTGTGGCTCTGCCCCTCCTGTCTGCTTCTGCCTTTCTGTGGAGGTGGAGCTGGGGGGATGCGGTAGGGCTGTGTGGGGACGTGCCGCTCCTTTCTCCCACTGCACCAGATCCTTCGCACGCTCCACCATGATTAAAACAGCTGTGCCGCGGTTCTCCGCCGTGGGATGCTCCACAGAAAACCTGCCTGGGGAAGGAGCTACTCTTGGCTGGAAGAGGACTGGCTCTCAGCGGGCTGCCTGACAGAGAGGGTCGTGAGAGGGGCTGCTGCTGCTCCTCGGTGGCAGATCTCACCCTCCAGGAAGCTGCACCTGGCCATGACGTAGGTCTCTCTGTCCGTCAGCTTAACCGTGGCCTGGCCAGATTTCTTGAGGTGCAGCTTCCATACCAGGTGTGCATATGTTTCCACAGCCGAGGAGGCACATCCAATGTGTAGCCCAGACTCTCCGCCTTCTCTCTCCAAGCACCCTGCTTCCTTTTGTGTCCCTGTAGAGCCGGTGTCCCTTCCGCCATAGATAGTCATTCTCTCTCAGCCACTCCAGCACCTCATCCTTGTGTTCCTCCTCAATGGAGTTGTGCCCCTCTCCCATTCTCGCATATCCTCTTCCTCCCTTTGGCAGGACCAGATGGGCCTCATCAGAGGGGCTTCCAGGTTGTAGGGGTGCTTCTCCACACCAGCAGCAGCAGCACCAGCAGGATCATCATCAGCAGCAGCAGCAGCACAGCTGGACCAGGATCAGCAGCAGCTGAGTAAGCACCAGCAGCGCCAGCAGCACCAGGAGCACGAGCAGGACCAGAGAGCACGAGCAGAACCGCAGGACGAGTAAAACCAGGAGCACGAGCAGGATGAGCAAGACCAGAGCACGAGCAGGACCAGCAGGACGAGAAGCAGCTTCAGCAGAGTAAACACCAGCAGAAGCACCACCGCCAGGAGCAGCCTCAGCAGAGTAAGCACGAGCAGAAGCACCACGCCAGAAGCAGCATCAGCAGAGTAAGCACAAGCAGAAGCACCACGCCATAAAGCAGCATCATCAGCTCCTCCAGAAGCAGAAGTTGCAGAAGCCCCAGCCACAGAAGAGTGAGCCCGTGCTACAGAAGCCCCAGCAGAATCAGAGTGAGGACCAGGGGGCGGAGGGTGGCCCTGTCCCTCTTGCCAGGAATGGCAGCAGATGGCTGAGGCTTTCTCTTCTTCCCCATGGTTGTGGGTTGCTGGCTGGCAGGGAGGCTGGCAGGCAGGCTGGCAGGAAGTCTGGCAGGCAGGCAGGCACAAGGCTCAGGCAGGCAGGCACCAAGGGTGGCAGGGAGGCTGGCAGGCAGGCAGACAGCAAGGCTGGCAGGGAGATGGCAGGATGCAGGCAGCAAGGCTGGCAGCAAGGCTGGCAGCAAGGCTGGCAGGCAGGGCAGGCTGGCAAGGCACTCGATGTGTCTGGATGCAGGTCTTTCCTCTGAATGGTGACCTGCTTGGGAGCTGCTTCCCTTTATATCCGCGGGGCTGATGCAATACATCCCCCCGCATGCGCAGTGAACACTAGGCATCCACTAGGCTTCCGCTAGGCTTCCGCTCGCATCCGCTTCATCCACTTTGCATCCCTGTGCATCCGCTTCATCCGCTCGGCTTCTGCTCTGCATCCGCCTCTTCCCCGTCCGCTTTGCTGAGGTCCCCCAGAAGCCCAGCGGATGTGCCATCTTCCCATCCGCTTCCATCGCTAGGCTTCCCATCCGCTTTCCATCCGCTCTGCGTCCTCCCCCCGTCCGTTCCTTTCCGTGTTATCCACTCTGTTTATGCAGATTTTTGCCCCTTTTGAGAGCGGATAACAACGGATGGAACATTTTTCTCATCCGCTGTGTCCTTTTTTGCAAACGTTTTGCATCCATTGGGCAGTGTGACAGGGCCTTAAATCAGAGATATTTTCCAGTTCAACATGGCTTAATGCATCTGACCATATTCTTTTATTCTACTCTTCTATAAAACTAGGGGATTGATTGGTTCTAGTTGCTTACTTACATTCAGCACTGTTGTAATATCCTGTTCTCTCAGAATATATACCTGGCTCTTGATTACGGTGTTAAAAATTCCTGTCACAAAACACTGAACATTGGGAATCTAGTTCTTAATTCAACATTACACTTCATTTAGAGGTGTTTTTTTTTCTCTTTCCCTCACTTTTCTTTTTTGCTTTAATAGATATTTCACATTTTGTGGGAGCTGGTTCACAGCATGGAAGTCTAATACTGGCTAATGTCTGGTCTAAGGCTTAGATGTATCTTAGTATAGAATAATTCTTGACAAAGATTTGCCCACAATTCAGTTCCAAAAATAATACGTAATGTGCAGCGTTTTATATTGTACATACCATGCTCTTTGATCTACCAATGCACTTTTGGAGAGCATTGTCTCACTGTGTAATTTCCAGTTTGATCTATTTTTTTTCTTTCCTTTAACCATATTTTACATGTGTAAGGTTTGCTGAATGACTCCAGTGCATGTTTGAAAAATTCACTTAAGCACACAAATGGAAGTATTAGATCAGGGTGTGAAACTCACGGTGTCACATTGTCACATGATGTATCGTGACTTTTTTCCCCTTCACTAAACTGGGCTGGGTGTGGCCAGCACATGACGCATCCAGCCTGTGGGCCCAAGTTTGACAACCTTGTATTAGATGCTTTAGCTAGGACACACCATTAAATTTAGCCTTCCCTTCAATATGTCTTGAAAACTATAATTGTTCATTTCCTTTTTTATGTATGATACTATATATGCTTCCTTTAATATGGTAGTATTCTTCCACAGTTATAAAGCAAAGGATCTTTCTATTCAAAGATACTGTCACCAAACAAAATGAGCATTATACTTAGCTTTTAATTCTGTGCTTCCTGAAGTATCTGTATAGCCATTGCCAAAGACAACAAGCAAATTTGATTTTGATAAACAATTATTTCATTTGGAAAAGTAGAAACTATAAGCTCTTTAGAGATACACAAATTTGGAAAGCAATAATAATATTAAAGGACCAATCATGCTTTAAAATGAACAATGAAAACATGGAGTATAACTGGAGAATAAAGTTTAGATCCCCATATTTTCTTTTTTTTATCATTACCTAAACAACAGTATAAAGCTGAAAGGGCTTGACTCCCCAGTCCTGTCTTTGAATGTTGGAATCTTTGTTTCTCTGAAGACATTGTATGTTGAAAATAACTTCCCAGTTCCTTCCCACCTCTTGCATTTCTTTCTGAACACATGTTTTATGAATATATAAAAAAGTGGCTTGAGTGTAGACTGAATTATTATCAGTCCAAAAGAACAGAGATAATTCTGAGGGGTCCTTGTTGCTCTCTGAGCTTGGTTGTTTTCTCACAGACATTTCATTATGTTTGGGTAATGAAACATCTGCAAGAAAATAGGCAAGCTCAGAGAGCACCAAGGATCCTTCATTTCAACACTTAACTCCAAGTATTTTCCTTTATTGGTAGAAAGATGATTCTACAACAATTCACGAACTTCCAAAACAATAATCCAGTGATCTGCATTAAAGATGGATTAGATAAGATTGGATGGATGGATCAGATAAACTGTGTGTAGAAAAGCAGGTCATGAACATTTGGAAAGGTTTAGACCTATTCTAGGACATTTTTTTCTGGCAACAAAGCTTCTGCAATATTCCCCCCCCCNCTCTTTTTTTTTTTTTTTTGCAGACAATAGTAAAATGCAGTTGAAGATTATGTTGATTCTGATATTGGACATTAGCTGAATGAATATTTCTGAGCCTGCTGTTAGGGTGCGAAAGAGTACAACTTTGATCCTAGTGCAGTTTTGATTTTTGAATATGATTCAAGCCAGATTCCTCTGACTAGGAGAATCATGATTCTATCATAAAGACTTTAAAAAATGTTATACCAGAAGCAGCTCAATAAAAGTCCTGAGAATGAACTGAAGTACCCTTACAGTGCTTTTATTATGATTTAGTTTTTTATGTCACATTTAATTCAAGAGCACATTCCAGCTCTTCTAGAATACCCAGAAGATACTTTTTGAGTGGATGGATAGCATCAATATATGTGCTCCAGCACGTATTTGAGAGTGAACAGAATCACATATATTTTCGTTGTAATTTTCCACCTCACAGGCCACCTGAACATACTGAAAAATTGCAAGGAGGAGGGGAGAAGATGGGAATATTGTGAACAATTCATTCAACACCAGCAGCTGCATTCTTAGAAGATTCAGTAAATGGAAAGCACAAAGAGAATACAATCTAGTTCATTTGGAGGCATAATGCTGGCCTGAACAGTTTTTTATATTGGAACCATTATAATAACTTGATTTCTCCAATTATTAAGATGCATGTTATGATTCTACAAGCTAGTAATTTGAACTTCCCATTTTCCATTTTTTAAAACACCATTGTTGATAAATTGAGGAAATCCTTTTCTTTAATGTTAAATTCACCCAGCAATGTACATGATGTGAAGTACAAATTGGAAATCAGCACTGGTTGTTCTTGATGGGAGAATCAGGAGCAGCATCATATATGATAGAATAATAAATTGCCTTTTCTCAGTCACTGCCACAATGGTTTTCTGTACACTTTCACCACCGTTCAGAAAATGCATTTAGACTCGCCCTTGAGAGATCATGAGACTGTCCTTGCCTTTTCTTTTTCTCTGTTTCTTGCTTTTTGATTAAATACAATAAGCATAAGCCAATGAATTTATTGCATGTGTATCCTGCTGCAATCTGAAATCAGTCTTTGGCAGTTTTTGCATATCATCTTTTGAATACACTGCTTATAGTGATGATGATAATGCTACCTGACTGCCTTTTGAAAGCATGAGAATCACATCTTTTATCTGGAAGCGCTTTTTTTAATCATCAGTTGCCATTGTCAAAGACAATGTGTCTGTGTTAAAAACATTTCTATCTCCTTTTTTCTCCTCCTGTACTTCTTTATTGCTTGAACCAGCCTGCTGTGGGGAGGAGGGGACTAATTTGAAAAACTGGAACACTGATTGCTATTCATTCTGTTCAGCTTACTTCCACCATCACTGAGATGAATGTCCCTTGTGATCATGGCTTCTTGTCCCTCTCCTGTCTCCTTATGCACAGCAAGGGATTTTGGGACTTTGGGTTCTTGAAAGCACATGTCATATGAGAAACATAATTCCCTCAGTCTCCCAAATGATCAGTCCTAGAATTAATTGCTCAGGGACATGTTATTTCAAAGGTGGTGGGCTATTCAGCAATGCAGGGCTAGATGTGGCCTGGGGGTCACAAAATGCCCAAGTCTGTGTTAAACCATGGTTAATTTAATCATGATTTATGGAATGAAGAACTTGGTTGGGTTCACATAGTATGGTAAATGTAAATCCATATTTTATAAGACTGTGGTAGCTGTTCAACAGTTTGCTAAGCCAAAACCAACAAGTCACATTATGGTTTAGTATATTATGTGAACCCAGCTTGTGTACAAGGTATTGTACTATCACAATGCTAGGAATCTGTTTACTTCAGACAGTTGATCCAACTATACAATTAATCCATGAAAAGGCAGGGACATCTGGAAGCTCCACCATAAGGACCACAAATTCATGACAAATTCTTAATTGTTATTACTTCAATGTTTTGATATTGATGAAAATCAGTCTTACATATAAATACAGCAGTATGTTTGTGTCTCCTGTTCTTGGGATCAACACAAGACTTCTAGGTTTTTTAGGGAGTTAAAAAAAAGGAAGGAAATATTGTATTTCCATATGCTAGTATTAGATATGGACATACTTTTCTTAAAATATTATCAAACCCCTGCCAGAGCTCTTGAGCTTCAGATGTTACGTAAAGTTGGCAGCTGTTACAAAAACAACGTAAGTTTGAAACCCCACTACAATAACAAAATAGAATGCCCTGTAGTTCTATGATATAGATTATATAGTATTATATGTATGCATATTATAGCAGCTGTGAGTGTGAGGAGCATTATTGTTTTCAAGGACTTGCCCGTGTAATGGTCAAGGACAGAGATGTAATGCTATTGTGTAAGCCTGGTTCTCCACTGTCATCCTAAATACTCGTTTATGGTTAATTATGAAGGGAACAATAATGCTTTAACCAAACATCAGTAATTTGGATTAATCAGCTGTTTTGCCGGCAAACACGTGCTTAATTCCCTGGAGTTCCTATCAGCAAACTGTAGTAATGATGTTGATTTTCACAGCGCTATTGTTTCAGCTGTAAATACCTGAATTGATTACCCAAGAGTCCCAACCTCAATGTTGTTTTTGCTTTGTTCTTTATTATGTTAGGTATCCTGCACAGCAGGGATCCTGTAGCCACAGCAGAGTCACCTTGGGGGTTTCCAAGTATAGGAATCTAAATGAATTCTTTGTTGCCATAAATTACAAACAGAACAACAGCCACCTATTCCCACATTTATAAATATGTATGATTTTACTGCCATCATGAAATTATTAGAGAGAGGGATAGATCAAAATGAATTAACACCTGCTAAGCAAGCTTGAGAGGTCATTTTGCACTTTAATTTCACAGTAATACCCTTTTCAGTGTATCATGACCCAGAACAAAAAAAAATTAACATGATTGTTGTCCTTTCTTACAGCGACCATTGATAATGGTGACCTGTCTGTATTTGACTGCAGAATTTTTAATTGGATAGTGTGGAATGTTTCCATGTAAGCCAGGTGAGACAAACAGAATAGTGTTACAATACTGAGAAAGTACAGAAAATCAGTCCTAGCAATGCAATGCCGTTTGCTAAACCAGAGTTTCTTGTTACATCTGAACAAATTTGTCTCATTTCTGAGTATTAGATCAAAGCAGATATTCAGGGCAGGATATTGATGGTTGTATAAAGATCATCCTTGTCAGCACCCATTGGTGGGCTCTTCTTGGTGGACATGTTGAAGCAGAGGCTGGACAGCCATTTATCTATGTGTGCCAGCATATGAACATGGTTCAAGTCTACCCAAAGCTATAGAGGTTCACTAGGTGAATTTTGGAGAGCCAATCTCTCTTCATTCTTTCTATCATTTTTAAACAGAGCTCATTTCTCTGCATATTTTCATGGAGAAATGGAGTTCATTTAAACAAAGTGATCAGGCTAATGTCATATTTCTGATATTAGCCTGAACACTGGATTTTTAAGAAGAGATTGGACAACCATTTGTCTGAAATGGTACAGGTTTCCTGCTTGAGCAGGAGGTTCAATTAGAAGACAGTCAAAATCCCTTCCAACTCTATTCTGTTTTTCTGACACAGAACCTCCAAATTCTCAAATATCTAATATAACTTATCTTAATCTTCACATACATGTACACATTTGAGGGGCTGCCACAGAGAGGAACGGGTCAATCTATTTCCTAAGGCGCCTGTAGGTCAGATGAGGAATAATGGATGGAAACTGAACAAGGAGATATTTAACCTGAAAATAAGGAGAAACTTTCTGACAGTAAGAACAATCAACCAATGGAACAGCTTGCCCTCGGAAGTTGTGGGAGCGCCATCAGTTGAAACTTTCAAGAAAAGATTGGACTGCCATTTGTCAGAAATGGTGTAGGGCCTCCCGCTTGGGCAGGGGGATTGGACTAGATGACATACAAGGTCCCTTCCAACTCTGATTATCTGTTATCTGTACATAACCTCAAATAAAAAATAAAATACACATTACTATGAGTTTGTTTGTTTGTCATTATTTAAGAACTGTCCATCTCCCTTATAGAGGGGTTCTGGACAAGTGTAAAATAAAATATGAGAAATTAAATGAGAAGACACACTAATATTAATTCCTTTCAGAGACTATAGATAGTCTTTGGCTTAATGACCAGTTGCTTAGCAACTACTTGAAGTTAACATAGACCCCAACCTGCTACAACCTTGATTTGAAATTCTGACTCCCAACCCCCTCCTTAATCACATGACCCTATTTTGGACTCTTGACAACTGACCCAAATTTATCGCCATCTCAACATGTGAGTTATAATTTATGACATTTTGCCAAAAGCCAGCTTTTACCTCTGCCAAAAAGATTTTGCTGGTTTCAGCAAAAAAAAAAAAAAGTCCCATAGTGAACAATGAGTTTGCTAAACAACTACAACATTCACTTGACAACTGCTACAAAAAAGATAATAAAATTGAATGTGGTTATCTGGTGGCATTTTTAATAACTATCATGATTTACGACTGAGATTGCAATCTTAATTATAGTCATAATTAAGGATACCCTGTATTCTTGTTCAGGCCTAGACATAGATGCCATCTTTCAAATCATATGAAGGTTTCATTTACTAGATTTCAGCAGGCATGCAGAGAGCATGAAAACTATTTGTCTCATTTCTTGTGCCTAAATTAACCCAGGTCTTCAGGAGAAATGGAGTAGGAAGTCTTAGACCAATTATATGGCTAAACATCAACTCAGTCAATGGGCTATTAATAACTATTTCTTATTATTTGTTTGTTAAACTTATTTACTGCCTATCTCACAGTGAAAGGCATGAAAAGAGTATGAACAGAACAGAAGTAAGATAATAGAGCAATACGATAAACAATGAAAAAGACCAGAACGAGAGATACAATTATATGATCATCAAATAAGAAAGATGGACAGGTAGAGATCAGAGGGGAGAGAGGTGCTAAGGAACGATCATGTTTCTTACTTTCATGTGAGCAAAACATAGCAGCAAGACAGTCTAAAAGCTGGCATAAGTTCAGACTGAGATTTTATGAAGGGTTTGTTCCCAATATAATATTGTACTCCTACCTTGGTGTGTGTGCATGCAAATATTTATTTGCCTACCTGAACCTTTATATGCTAGTACAATAATTCTAAGTGGCTTACAAGATTTAGAATTAAACAAAACCTATCACCAAAAACTGATTCACAAAAATAAAAACTGTGGACACCATTACATAAGAACTTTCTGTTCACCATCCAAATTAAGACTGTCTTTGCTATTTTTAAAATAAGAACAGAGGTACATCTGATGTCAGGAGACATCCTGTTCCAGGGAAACAACTCTTGAGGGTGACATTGTCTACGGTCCCAGATCCTTGCTATGGATACAGGAGCTTTCTATTCTGGCTAAGCCATGGAGCACATCAATATTCTACTTGCAAAATACATTTCTAAAGGTCACAAGGATCTAAACTCTATGTTTAATGAACATATAATTTCAAAAAATATTTTTTTCTTTCTGGCCTTCTACACGTACCCTTAAATAGAGCCTGTTAAACTGCATTTGCCATTTACATTAGCATGACCATGTTCTTTTCAGAGAGTGAATGCTGAAGATGTCTCAAGGCCATCTACCTTGAACATAATTGTTTTAGATGTTTGTGCACAAATATTAAATCTTGGCACTTCTGCTTTAATGTTGTGCTATTTGTTTAACCTCTGCTTTCTGATTCAGAAAGTTAATTTAGAAAGGTTATGGGTTTATTTTTTTCCCCTGAAAATGATGTCATTTCAGAGTGGAAACAGAGACAGTCACTATCCTAATGGGAAGGAAAGTAATGTTTGGAAAACAAATCTCATGTGGCAGCAATGCATGCTGTGATTCATCAGTTAATATGCCATGTTAGGCTTGGCTGCTTACTTCATTTTCATGCTTGTTTCTGCATGTTCTAGTTGAATTTTGTAGGCTTTTTATAAACTCAATGCAGTGTCATGACACAAATGCACCAATGTTTTGGGACAGGTTTTTAATTCAGTTTGATTGGGTATAATAAATTGCCTTTTTTTTTAATCTATCTAATTTACAACTGGTTTGTCCTTGTTAATGATAGTGGTACATATAACACCCAGAGCTTCTACACAGAGCTCAGTAGTATTGGAGTTTTATATAGTGCAGCCATCTAGAAATAGTACTGTCTGGTCTAAGAGGAAAATATCTATGTTTTGAAATCTAAGATAAAATACTGATCTGTCCATCTCCCATCTCAGCATACCATTTTTATCTTGTTCAACCACAGTTAATCTGTTATCAATGTCTCCGATCTTCTTGTCTCTTTGTTTATTTTCTTCTTCAATTTTTAGTAGTCTCCCATCATACTTCATCATCATTTGTTGGGTATTCTCCACTTTTTCATCGGTTTTCCCTGTTCTTTGTTCAATGTTCTCTGGTCTTTGTTCGATGTTCTCTATTCTCTTTTCAATATTCTCTGATCTTGTTTGAATGTTTTGAATTTCTTGCATAATCATCTGCAGGGTCACTTTTTCTTGTCCACTTTTTCTTTTTCTTGTTCTTTCTCTTGCCTTACATTGTCTGTATTGAACGTTGTCCTCCAGATGGTGGAGAGAGGAGAGAGTAAAAGTTGAAGAACCAGGAGTGTTATTTCCTACTCATTTCAAACAATTCAAAATCTTCAGGTTCTTCTAGACCTTAATCCAATTGTTGAAATAACCAATTGCAATTCCAAATAAAAATAGTAAGGAAAAAAGAAGCCAAATAATAATAAAAAAGGAAAAAAAATATTCAGGTTACTTGTATACCTTAATCCAATCGATTGGTTAGATAACAGTGAAAATTCAAAAATGAAGGAAAAGACCAAAAACATGCACAAAAAGAGAAAAAGTTGTAAAATCCTAAAGAAGACGGAAAAGTAAGGAATAAAAAGCTTTAAAAAAAGGAAAAATTCTTCAGGTTCTTCAACACCTTAATCCAATTAAGATGTCTCAAATATAAAGGCTGCATAAGAGAAAAAGAAAAAAGAAAGAAAAAAAAACCAGTATGGGAGGTAGATGGAAAGACAAAAATACCAGCAAGGCAGAAAGCGGAAAAAAAAAAAAAGCTACTCCCTTAAAAAGAAAAGGAAGGAATCATTAATACTAAAACTTTTCTTTTAAAATAAAAAGCAAGTGTAAAAATTTAACTTCCAAGACAAGCAAACAAAAAACAAAAAAAACCAAATATAAGTTCCAAAGAGCTAAAAATCCAAATAGCTATTTCAAAAAAGTAAAACTGTTGGAGGGTGGTAGTGCAGCTTTGGAAAAATCAAAAAGTACTAAACTGTACTTTGTTTAGTTTATCCAAGACTCTTGTTATCACACTCTTCTCCAGAAACTGATAACCTTTTCTTTTCCTATAAACGTCAACACCAGACTCCAGCTGTTGACAGAAACCCAGAAGAGCACCTATAATAATACTCTCCCATGTTCTTCCCTCTATCTTATCAAATAGCAATGTCCTTTGAAAAAAAGTCTCAGTTCTTTCTTTCTCAGCTTTGTCTGGTCACAAGAGAAAATAGAATATTTCCAAGCCTTTCTAGTGGCAGTGTTACAAAGTTTCTTTGCTTTCACTTTTCCCCTCCTTTTTCCAAGCAAAATATAATGAGGATTAATAAAAAAAAGAAAAAGATATTTTAAAAAAAGAAATAACTGAAATAGAATCTCCAGCCTAAAATGTTACAAAATCAAGAAAGAGAAACAAAAAATAGATGAAAAAAAAAACAACCAGTTGAGTTTCAAAATATAAGATTCCTAAAAGATACATTCTAACTGAAACTTTGTAACAAAAACAATAGAACCCCAGGAAGAGAAAGTGGCGAAAAAAAGAAGCAAGAAGAAACAGCTTTGGATTATTTGAATTACTTGGTGATTTTTGGATTTTTGGCTATTGGACTTAAATGACTAAAATCAATTGGGTGGTTGTTTAAAAGTGTTTAAAATGGCATCATTTTTAGGAAGAACTGAAAATGGAACTTTAAAAAAAAAAGAAAAAGATGCACAAGAAGGAAGAGGTTCTTTTGGCTTCATATTTCAATTTTTTAGAAATGGAGATCTGGAACATATGAGAAACAACAAGAAACATTGTAGAACAAGAAGATCAGGATAAAGAAAAGCATTTTAATGACCAAGTAATTTTATGTGGGAAAAATGGAAAGGGGGAAAAGTGTGAAAAGTTTAAGATTTGAAAAAAACAACCAAAAAAAAGAATAGTTTGAAAAATAATTACAATATTTAGGAAGCAACAGAATAGAGGATTATAGAAGAGAGAATTAGAAGTAGAGAGACAAGGGGCCAAAAAGGGGAGGAGAAAGAAGAGGGGGAAGAAGGAAAGGAAAAGAAGTTATAAAAGATAGAAACAAGATATAGAGAAACAGGGAAAAATGTGTAATGGTTTGAAAGTATAAGCCTATTTAGAAATAATGGGGTGAAAATTTAATTGAAAAAGGGATTTCTGCAAAGGTACATAAGATAATATTGTTGTGTTAGAAATTGAAATAATTTCAGAAAATATGAAACAATGTATGATTAAAATGATGGATAAAATACTTATTGTTAGTGCAGTGGAATGTTTGCTTATAAATAAATGAAATAAAGAGAACGAGAGAATGAAATTAGGAAAGGATGGGAACATTTTAATTGTTATTAATCATTTATAAAATATAAGTGAAGAGAAATATGGGAAAAAAAGAATTAATTATGGAAAGTTTATAAGTGTCCCAAAGAGGGTATGATATTCATTTGAAAGAAATGTTAAAAATGTTAAGATTCTAATTAATATTGATAGAATTGAATTGGAATGGAATAAGTATTTTATTACACTAAATAATTTTATTTATTTTATTATAAATATTTATATAATAAAATTATATAAATAATTTTATTTATTTATTACACTGAATAAGTGATTTATTTACTAATATATATATATAGCCTGATGATGGCAGATGAGATTCTGCCGAACGTTGCTAATATATATATATAATGGACATAGTGTGTATTTTAAGAATGTACCAACCAGAATTCGATTGGAAGTTGTGTACTACATTGATGTTATAATTTTAAAGGCATAAATTGAAGTTTAAATAAGAGTTGAATGGATAAAATTAAAAGATATAAAGATGTCATACTCCAATTAGTAACTACAGGGGAAGATTTGTTTAATGAGAAAAGTTAATATGAAATTGAAACAGGACAGACAAAAAGTATAAATATAATGATTGGAAAACATTGAAACTTAGAAAAATATATGTAATTGAATTTAGGTATGAGATAATTAAAAAAAAAGTTGAGAAAACAAGGGGAGGAGAAAATTATGGAGAAAATGTTAAAATTAATAAGAATGAACAGAACACAAAGATGAATATGAAATTGAGTTTGTGTCTGTATGGAGAAGTGATAACCTGGGATCATGCTGTTCTCAAAAAAAGATGTTTTATTTGTATTATGTTTTTGTGAAAACCCAAATAAAATATTTATTAATAAAAGAAACAATAAATTTGCACACTAAAGAATTTGACAAACATGTACTAGGAAAAAGACGACTCTAAACTTGGAGGTCAATACAATGAGAGTTGGACCATGAGAAAGGCTGAGAACTGAAGAAATGATGCTTTCAGGCTGTAGTGCTGGAGAAGATTCTTGAGAGTCCCTTGGATGGCAAGGAGATCAAATAAATAAATCTAAACCCTCACTGTTTTTTGGAAGGACAATGAAGTTGAAGCTCAAATACTTTGGCCACCTAATGAGAAAGGAGGAATCATTGGAAAAGGCCCTGATGTTGCAAAAGACTGAAGGCAAAAGGAGAAGGGGATGGCAGAGGATGAAATGGTTAGATAGTGTAAATCAGGGGTCCCCAACCATCGGGCCCCGGACCGCTACCAATCTGTGGATCATTTTGTACTGGGATGCAAAGAATGAATAATCGTGATTAAAATATATATAAAAATATGTTTTTAGTAAAGAAATAGTAAAAAAGTCCTTTACTATTGGGGAAGAATTGATTTTGCCGGTCCTTGAAAAAGTGTTTCTGCGTGAAACTGGTCCCTGGTACAAAAAAGGTTGGGGACCACTGGTGTAAATGATGCAATGAACATGAATTTGGCTGAATTCTGGGAGAGAGTAGAGGACAGGGGAGCCTGGCATACTATGATCCATGGAGTCGTGAAGAGTCAGACATGACTTAATAACAGGACAACAAAAGCTGAAATGGCAGATGAAGATATAATCAAACCACTGGCATTTGATTGGAAAAAAGAAAATGAAGATGTCTGCATTATCGATAGCTAGTACCCAAATATATGTACTTTACGTTTTAAAAATAAACGCTTTCCCTAATCCACCTAAGAATGAAATTGGACTTTATTTGTGGGTAATATATAGAATTCAGGATATATGAATGTGGGAACAGTGACAGAAAGAATCTGGAAGTATGTAAAGGAATGGATTTTTCTACTGAATACCTTTGGTGGCTTTCTTATTGAAATAATGTAAAAACAGGCAAAACATTGGCTAAGTCCCCTGGACGTGGCAGATTAAATCAATTCACCCTGATCTTATTTACCATTTATATAGAACTTTCAGCACTTGTTGCCACTTGGTGGATTGATTTAAAACCCCTAGTGGTAGGGCAGGGCAAAAATCAATTTAAATGAGATCAAAGACAACATTCTCTTTTTGCAACCCATATTTCCTTCAAAAGAATACACTCATAATTTTAAAATATACTTGTTTAGAAGTAAATCTTAGATAAAGAGGTTATCATACCTTCTTCATCATACAAAGTTATAGTGAGGTGTTCTGATGTCTTGGTATAGTATGCATAGGTGCTAAGAAAGATGTTATACAAAAGTACACAATTTGTTTTTCTGAGCTAAAGATGGTCGCTGTGTAACTACATTCCAATAATCGTGGGTGGAATACCAGAAGAGAAACTGATTTTGATTATTCTCTTAAACTTCATGTAAATGTTAAATATAGTTAATATCACTAGTATTTAGTTACATATTTAAAAATACTACATTTATTGCACTAAAAATTGCAATTACAAGAAACAGATTGGTCCCTTTTTACCTATAGGGTGGCAACGTTAAAGCCTAACAATATTGGAAAATGAATCATAAATAATTATGTTCATAGCTACAAGGATGTTATGTGCTTTCTGTTGGAAAAAAAAATCTCTAATACCTTCATTGGAAGAATGATGAATAAACTTGTGGTAGTATACTCTGATGTCATAAATAACTTCATGTAGAATTTAATTCTAATGGGAAACCATTCTTGGGTTATAGATTTGTGCCACATCTGAAACTTGGTTCTGTGATCCATAGAACCATACAGTAATTTGTTTTATTAACTCTCAGTTTTGATTTTATGCATCCATTAAATTAAATCCATTAACCAAGTATGTTCAAATTAACCAAGTATGTTCAAATTAAATTCAGTAGAAAAAATTATCTGCAACTTTGTGTTTTTTAAACGTTATACATTATGTTTTTAATATGTTTTATACATTTTTAAATTTTTATTTATATTCTTTCAGAGTATTAAATACAATTATTTTTTAAAAGTACAATTTGTTAATTTTGGGAATTTCTGAACACAGCACAAATTATTTTATTGGCTGAGAATAGGGTGTTATGAAAGCTGTGCAGTGCTTCAGAGTGATATTTGACTCTTCCCTTAACATCCTGTCTTCAGCAACTTAATCAAACTTTTCCTGCAATTGCACTACACCTGCAAAAAGCAGCTGCACAATCCTAGAAGATGTAGAATCATTAAGAAGTTGCTGACAAATGATGAGTCCCCATACATATTCCAAAACAATTACTGCATGTACAATACATAATTCTACATTATACATGAAGGCTGTAATCCAGGAGTGTCAAACTCAAGGCTCACGGGCTGGATTTGGCCCACAGGGTGCTTAAATCTGGCCCATGGGGCCGACCCGTGGTGCCTCTGGCAGCCAAAATGGGATATGGGGGATGCAAGCAGCCCCTGTATGCCCCATTTTCAGCCTGGACAGCCTCCTGCAGCACTTTTGATGACTAAAATTCCCACCTCCCAGCCAGCCCACAGAGATCTGCAATGCTGATCCGGCCCTCAAAGAAATCCAGTTTTACACCCCTGCTGTAATCCAATCCATAATTATAAAGATTCATTCCTTTCAAGAAAGTCAGACTTCCTGAATATAATGGGATTGTATTGAGGTTTCCAGAACTTTCCATAAGCAAATGCAAAATTATGTTTCGTTCCGTTTTTCAACGGAATGACAAATAGTGTTGCTGAGATTTGATCAGTTAGTGGAGATCTTGCAGAGCTTAGGTAGTTTGAAAGTGTAAACTTTTGTAAATTCTGGCAGCTCGGATGACTTCATGAATCCAATAAAGACCCATGAAAAAGTATATGCTGCTTGCTAATTATACCAAATCTTTGAAATCAGGAATTTTCTGTCCTATATTTTCATAGAAGAAGAGCTTTTAATAGGATATTCACATTTTAAATTTAGATTCCATTTTAAAACAGATTATATTAAAATAGACAATGTAAATTGAAATCTTGAAAAATACAAAATACAATTTATTTTTTAAAAAATGGAAAAGAATTACTCCTCTGATTAAAATAAAGAAGAGTTGGTTTAAAAATTATAAAGCAAGATTTTCTAACCATTCCAGCAAATTTCAAACAATGTAAATACAAAACAAGCAGTAGAATAAATAACAAATAGTCAGACAAACTCTTGGCTTACATCACTTTAATTATATAAAAAAAATTTCCAAGAACTGATATTTATAAGTGTAAGTGTGTCTCCACACATGCACATTTTAGATGAAGACGAAGACTGAATGAACAGCCAAAGTTAACATTTGTGTGTTTGTTGTACCACAGTATGTTGAGGTAATTCCCCGTTAGAAGAATGAGCGCATAGAAGGAGACGTATAGAGAGTAGTGTTTGAAGTAGTGTTGTACAGTAAATGTATATTTTTACTTCCAGAAAGGTGAAAGCAAAGTCCAAAATAAGCAGTCCAAAGTCATTCACAGGTTAAATCAGTCAGTTTTCAATCTAGGGATAATCCAAATATCAAAGTCCAGTGGAAAAAAACAGTTCAGTATCAGACTTACATTAAATCCAATAATATCAGTCAATTAGGAAAAATGGAGGAACAGCAATACTTTCCAACAGAAGGAAACAGAGAGACTCACTCAGACACACTCTCCTGAGACTAAGACTTAAGACAAACCAGGTTTCTGGCTCCATCTTATGGCCGTTTGAGAAACCACACCTAATTACAGTTTTGCATTTTCTTAAAGATACAGTTTTAAAATGTTTATCCTGGTTTATATATTTCTAACCCAAATAGTAGAATAATAATTGTATTTGGCAGAGAAAAAAAGTTACAGGTAAAAGTTAATCCTGAATCTGGCAAATGCTGAAGAAAGAACATCTTTATTTATCAAGAATTTAATTCCATTAGCTGCAGTACGTTCCCTAACTGGGTGTATTTGTTTAGTAAAAATGATCATTGTGAGGACTTTACCTTTATAAGTTTGCTATTTTTGACCTCTATTTTATATCTGTGAGAATGTGAAAAGAAGCATTACCTAAGTCCTGAAAAGCTGTATAATCATGAATGAGTTATGTCTGACTTGGCAAAAGAATTACAGTCGAAAAGAAGAGAAGTGATGAGGAATTATTAGAACAGAAATTGTTTTTAACGATTAAGAGGCCCAGCAGCCATGAGGTGACCGTGCTCACCACTTCCTGCACCTCAAAAAAAAAAAAAAAAAAAANAAAAAAAAAAAAAAAAAAGACCTCCCCGAAAATAAGCCCAAGTGCTAAAAGAAAATAAGGCATCTTTTATTTTCGGAGAAACACAGTAGTAAGCATTTTAAATGATAATAATAATTGTGCAGTTGTGTTGCACTTCAGATTTAGAAATGTGAAGAAAGCTGTCTATCTGCAAAAACAAGGGTGGGTAGCCTGGTGATTTCTAAATGTTTTGGTGTGCATTTCCAATCATTTTCAGACATTATGGGATTGCAGGAATTATAACCCAAAACACCTGGAGGACCCAAAGTTATCTGTGCCATTTCTATACATATTCAGTCAGTTGGAAAAGTTACCAATATGAAGACCATAAATGGATTTACTGGGAGCAATGACCTGTACACAAATTTATAGTATTCATATTCTGGGTTGAATCAATAAGAAAGGAAGCCTAGTAGCTGCTGGCCATACTGGTGACTCACTGCTTTTGCTTCCAATATCCTTACCAACTGTTATAAAAATTAAACCACTTAAAATACAATTAAATGTAGTAACATGGTCATCTAGTTTTTGGGATGCTTATAAAGCTTCTTCACCTATTAGATGA
The DNA here is from genome assembly GCA_004320025.1 of Laticauda laticaudata. NCBI lineage: Eukaryota > Metazoa > Chordata > Lepidosauria > Squamata > Elapidae > Laticauda > Laticauda laticaudata. The sequence goes on from BHFT01005254.1 coordinate 38,205, forward strand.
AATTATGTAAAATGAATCAAGGAATCAAAGTTGCATTTGATTTGGTCCAACAACAGCTTCATCATGTGGTGAAGAACAAGTGTATTTATAGAAGAATGTACTTCACTTGCTGATTTATTTATTTTTTAAATATTACTTCTTACTGTCCATAATAATATGGTGCTTCCTCTTTATTTTATGACTATATCCAATATGGTTTAAGATCTAAGGTTAACTCAGCTGGGAGTGAATAAGGTTTCTGCAGAGCATTCAAAGATTAAAATAGGGAAAGGTTTAAAAAGATCTATACTGGCTTGGCCACATGTTGCGGTTCAATAACTGTTGCTACTAAATTGAAAAACAGATTCAATCTTCAGGTTTCCAAGAAACGACAAACAATAATGTATGGTAAATGAGGAAGCTACAGCAAAGGACGAGAGACATGAACTGTAGAATATGCCAGAAACTGTTAGCAAAATGTTCTGGGGTAGAGATTAAAGAGAACTATAGTATACACCAGTGGTGGCTAACCTTTTTTGGCTCCTGTGCTGAATATTGCGCACACGCTTGCTTGCGCGTACTCGCATGCCAGCACCCAAAAGACAATGCGTGCTGCCCCCCCCATGCCCCTGCACATGCATACATGAACCCCCTCGTGTGCGGTTCATCTGCACATGCACGTGCAATTTCCCCCTCACACATTGTGCATTTCTGCACATGCACACGTGATTTCCCATTCACACTGTGCATCTGCGCATGCGCAAGCACCTCCCCCTTGTGCACTGTGCATCTGCACATGCATGCACGATCCCCTCACATGCAGTGCATCCTTGCACATGCATCTCCCATGCACCCCCTTCACCTCCTGAACAGGCGCGCCAGATACCCAACAATCAGCTGTCAGGCAGTGCCACGCACACATGCGCAGTGGGGCTCTTCCGGGCAACCTCTTGCGTGCCAGGGAAAATACCTCTGCCTGCCACTTCTGGCATGCGTAGCATAGGTTCGCCAACACGGGTATACACAATTACCACAGAAATAATTAAACAAAAATACACTGTATGCTTTGTGCTGGTAATCTGCCAGTCTAAAAACCATAAGAAAACTTCCATCAAGAGATCATATTGTAGAGACTCCCTTATGAACCAGAGATAATCTCAGAAACTCTCTTTGCTTGCCTTGAACTGCTAAGGGTTTCATACGTTGCTCTAATGTTGGAGAAAGAAATGGTGCTGGAGTGGCTCCTGTATCAAAGATGTCACATGAGCACCAGGTTTCAGAAGAGGTGAGATTTTTCTTTATAGGTAGTCCTCAACTTACAACATTTCATTTAATGACCTTTCAAAGTTACAACACCACTGAAAAAAGCGACAATTTTTCACACTTATGACCATTGCAGCATCCCCACGATCATGTGATGTGCATTCAGATGCTTGGCATTTGGTTCATATTTTATGATGGTTGCAGTGCTATGGGGGTCATGTGCTCACCGTTTGTGATCTTATGGCAAGCAAAGCCAATGGGAAAGCCAGAGTCACTTAACAATAGTGTTACTAATTTAACAACTGTAGTGATTCACTGAATCAAATATGGCAAGAAAAGTTGTAAAATGGAACAAAATTCACTTAACAAATTTATCACTTAGCAACATACATTTTGGGCTCAGTTGTGGTCATAAGTCATGGACTACCTGTATTTCTTTTTCAAGGTGGCTCAAATTTTCATTGAACATAGACATACAGAATAAAACACTTGGGATAATTTTTAAGGCAAACATCCAAGAAGTGCCAAAATACTTAGAACCCCATTCTCAGGTTCAGCTTTAAATCTTTTAATTGGGAGAATGATATGCCATGTCATCAACTGTTTTGGAACCCTATCTCAGAATAAGGAAGCATTTACTATGCACAGACAAGTAAATATCACCTTTTTAAAGTAAGATTATCTTGGCTTGATAAAAATAATTATTCAGTTCTTTCAACTATTTGGAAAATACTGTATGAATAAACGTACTATGTGTATTACACAGGTTTTTTTTTAAAAAAAAGGCAGAAAAACAAAAATGGGGTAAGAATCCTTTTACTGACAAAGTTGAGAAATGAATGGCAATGAACTAGACAGATTCAGCCATCCTAAAAGTTCATTTTGAATTGGTATTTTGAGTTGGTATATTCTCAGAGGTATAGGAATTATATATCTGAAGTTTGATTTTGTAGTTCTTGAGGCTCTGAGAAGCTGCAGCTTTTAAAGTGAAATAGAACATTAGAAAAATATTATAAATATACTGTCTTTCTACTATCGTGCAGTTCACCAGAAGGAGAAGGTTGTGCATTCTGGCCAACATCACACCAGAAAATCTTTGCTTGCACAACAGGACCTGAAAAGTTTCAAAAACTGAAACAATTATTTTTCAATATATAGTTTTCAGCATTTTGTGGAATGTATTGATAATGCAAGAATTTGTTGGTTCAAGAGTTGCCCCAGGTTTATGAGGCAAGTTAAAAACATATTAAGTATGTATGACCAGGTGGAAAGAAGCTAAGAAATGAAAGACAATATACTTACCAATATATCTCTAACTGTCCTGTGAGTACTCATTTGTAGCACACATTTTCCCTCTATCCCTCCATAGTATGCAAAGGAAAGACTAAAAAAGTGTCCATGTTTTTTTTTTGAATTTTTTTTATTGATTTTTAAAAACAAACATAAACAAACACAACACAGAACATGAAAACATAAAGCCTCTTTTCTGAAAGCAGCCTGATCCCGGGTTACATCTAGACCAGCAATTCAAGTTCATACTCATTTATATACCATTCCATATCTTGTTACCATTCTACATTTTCTATATAGCTTCTCCCCTCTTTTGACTTCTTTAATTTTATTTTTTATTGTTTCATCTCAAATCAGATCATATATATTTATATTCTTTACTGTCCTATTTCAGCTGTCTATTATCTTTTCTCATTAAACAAAATTCCTCCTATGGTCACTGATTGGAGTATGATGCCTTTATATCTTCCCTAAAATTATAACACTTAATATAGAACATAACTTCCATTTGGATTCTGCGTAGTACATTGAAGCTACAGCTACATTTTAAAAAGAAAAAAAAAGAAAAATATCAACATATAATATAATTAAAAACAATGATCCATACCAATTCAGTTCTATCATTATTCATTTATTCATCGTTAATATTCATTTAAATTTATGACATTTCACACATTACTTTTCAAATAAGTTTCATGCTTCTATGCTTCCGGTTTATAGGGCTTCGGCGGCAGCAGGAATCCGTATCATGCCCAGTTTCTGCCTGGGCTCACCGCCAGAGCGCCCCGAGCCAGCTGGCTTCGGGGCTAAGCCATCCTGTAGAGGTTGGTGAAGATGGGGGAGACTTCAGCAGGTCGAGGAAAGCCGTATCTTTCCTCCCCAGCTGGCTAACTCCCTTTCCTGAAGGTGGAGGAGCGGCGGTCAGAAATGGCCACCTCAAAGAAGCCCTCATCCGAAAAGAATGTGCAGGAGGAAGAAAGTGCTGAAGTAAAGGTTTGGCTGACCAGGATAAGAAGCAACAACTAAGGCAATCCTGGAACTCAATTTTTTTAAAAAGATACATTGCTCCAAAGAAGATTCGGAAGCAAGCCGAATGAAAGTGAAAAGGGAAAGTTTTTTTTCTTCACTCTTTTCCTTACATTGACAGCGAACAGAGATGAATGAGAAATCGTAAAAATCTGCTTTGGCATCAACAGGTATTTAAGTTGGAAAATTTAATGGCCAAGGGGATAATAAAATTTCTGAATATAAAAGGAAAAAAAAAGAGAAGGATTTTTTTTTCTGTCAGTGGGAAGAGAGAGGAAGAGCAATAGAACGATAGCCTGGAATCTAAAGTTAAAATTTTAACAGGACTTCGAAAAGATACATTTTAATTGGAACTTTGTAACAAAATACTAACCCCAGGAAGAGAAAGTGAAAAAAGGAAGAAAGGTGTCAAAAGAAACAGCTTGTGTGTATTTGGATTGCTTGGTGACTTTGGGACTTTTGGAATTATATTTGAAAGGATAAAACACTTAGGTGGTTGTTTTAAAAAGAAAAAACTCTAACAATGGCATCACTTGTGGACGAACTGAAAATAGAATTTAAAAAACTTAAAGAAAAGGAACAAGAAGGGAAGGGCTCTTTTGGTTCCCATTTTTTCAATTCTGAAATGGCGATCTCTACCTGCGAAAACTACAAGAAAAGACTACGCAACAAGAAGATTGGGACAAAGAAGAAGCCATTTTAAATGAACAAGTAACTTTACTTGGGGAATAAAGGGGGAAAGAGGGGAAAGAGAATGGAGAATTTGAGACCTAAAAAACAACCAAAAAAGGGAAAAATAAGGTGAAAAGTGGATATAATGTGAGAAAGCAACGGAAAAAGGGAATACAGAAAAGGAAATTGAGGTGGAGGACAAAGGGGTAAAAAAAGGCAGAGAGAAGAAGCAAAAGAGGAGGGAAGGAAGAGAAGCTATAAGTGAAGCAAGATATAAAAGAAAAGGACTTATTTATAGAGATAATGGGTAAAAAATTAATTGAAAAAGTGATTCTGCAAAGGTACATATGATTGTATTGTTATATTTGTATTTAGAAAATAATGTTAGAAAATTGGAAACAACGTATGATTTAGTGAAACATTGTAAATAAAATACATGGAATGAATTAAATGCAGATAATTAATTTAGAAAGGAATGGGAACATTTTAATGACATAATGTTTTAAAATGCAAGTGAAGTAGGGAGGAAGTAATTATGGAAAGTTTATAAGCTTTCCCATAGAAGCAAAAATCGTCCATGTTGACTGGGGTAGGCTCTAGTAGCTATAGAAGAGATGCTATTATTCTAATCTCCTTAGGCACATTTTTGTATCCATTAAATTATGTATTTTCAGACAGTTGTTTACCTCTTCATAATTTTGTGTGGCTAGGAATTAAAATCTATTATTTATGCATTCAGTCAAGCTAGGCTGAATTAGAATCTTTTGCACTTCCTTTCTTCCCATTTACTCTCTCCCCTACCCATATCAAAGCTTTATTAATCTGACATGAAAAGTAAAACTGAATTATATAATAATCATTCACTAAGGTGTCTATGTGTCAGACCTACAATGAAGACGGAATATTGAAATAGACAGACAGACAGACAGATGATAGAAATATTTGTCAAAGAAATGGGAATTAGGGCAAAATGTTGAAATTTTCTGGTATTTGTATATACAAACATACCTATACCCTTGAGAAGGAATATGTTTGTAGAGCTCTGAGTTTCAAAATATATATTTTTTTTTTAAAGTCAGAAGTCATTACTTTCAGAATAAAATATGACAATCATAGCCTAATTTTTTATAACTAGCATCCCTACCTGTCATAAATCTGAGCTTTTGCTATAGAAACCAAAAATATGAGGTTACATGCAAAAGAAGGTTGCCAGGAAATTCTAGGTGTTGTTCAACACATTGAAGAGACCCCTTTCCGAAGAGGTCTGTAGGGGGCATACATAAGCATACCAACGTCCCTGTTCTATTGTTTCTTTTTATTTTTCTGATATGTTTCAATTTCATGTGTTAATAACTATGTTTATACTTATACCTATTATCTTGTAAGCGATTAACAAATCAAATAAATAAATAAATATTTATCTTCTCCACTGACTCTCCTTTGATCTACTGTCCTTTTCTTCATCTCCGATTTGCTGAATTTGAATAGGCCATTTTCTCCAGATTTTTACTTAACCTGTAATTCCTCTATTATTATTTTTTCATCTTCACATCCTAACATATCTTGGTGACTCTTATTTTTTTTTCCTCGTGGCTGTTTTTCAGAAGTGCTTTAAATAACGGGAGGGTGATGGTAGTCAAGTTGAGGAGAAAATCCATTTTTCTGCCTTTGCTGTGAATTCTGATAACACAAATAAACTGTTCTTCTGTGTGGGGAAAATGTGACAATTTATTTTTTTTTACTATTACACTTTGAACTGTTGAAATAGACCCCTCTGGGATTCCACAAACACAGTTATGATGCGTCAACAAAGAAAGAATAGCAAAATGAATGTGGTGCTTTTACTGGCGGTGTCTCAATTTCTGTAGCAGGAAAACAGTTGGTGTCTTCTGCCTTTGCCAGGAGATCTGTGCTTTCTCACCTTATGAGGCAACAAAACTTCCCCAATGTGTTCTTTTAAAAAGAGAGGCACGGAAAAGTTATCCAATGGTGTTTGTTTATTATTAGTAGGAGATAGTGCACTATAAAGAGTGGGTGTGAGATCTGAAAGGCACAGAAGGAAGAAAAGACAGATGTTTAGAACTATAGGGAAATGCTCCTCTTTTTAATCCTCTCCCTTTTGTTCAACTCTAAAAATGTGACCTAAAAAAAATAAACTATAAGTACAACAAATGATTTTACCTATGAAAGATAAAAGTGGTATGGCAATTAAATTTTCAAACTTTTGAATTTTCGTAGTGTTTTGTTTTGGAGTAATAATTGACTTCATCTTTCAGTGAGCTTCTTTTGATTTAAAATAAACTTTCTCCTTCCTTACATCACATTTCATAGCCATGCAATTTTGCAAGCCTAAATTGATTACTTGGTAATCAAATATCAAACTGACATATGATACCAAACAACAGAATAACATGCCTCCAGATCCCACATGCACATCAGAAGTGGTATTCAGCAGGTGCTGACCAGTTCTGGAGAACCGGTAGTGGAAATTTTGAGTAGTTTGGAGAACTGGAAAATACCACCTATGACTGGCTCTGCCCCCATCTATTCTCTGCCTCTCGAGTCCCAGCTGATTGGCTGGGTCTTCTTTTGTTGCCCTGCACAGGAGAACGGAACTGGAAAGCAGGTTAGTGGGGTGGGGAGGGAATGGGAATTTTACAGTATCCTTCCCCTGGAGTGGGGTGGGAATGGAGATTTTGCAGTATCCTTCCCCTGCCATTTCCACCAAACCATGCCCACCAAGTTATGCCATCCCACCAACCCATGCCCACAGAACCAGTGGTAATTTTTTTGGAATCCCACCACTGATGCACATGTCATCAATGTTGGTGTGTAGTAGATCTAATAGTACCTCTAAGACTCATATGAGGGTCCTGGCCAGTAAACTAATTCAGCATGATCTTGTTAGTGATTCAGTAAATCATTTTTACTGGGCCATCAAATGCCATTTGCTACAATACCAATCTTCCAACTGATATTTTTCACTTGATCTCTGCACGTAGATGTTCAGTTTTGATATGTCTTTGTTATTTCATTATTTGTACTTCTATATATCAGTTCAGTGGATGACAATAAGCTGTAACCTATTAAAACTTAAAACAAAATGAATGCTTAATCTCAGGTGGAAATGCAGATCTTTTCATTTTTCATTCCTACATAAGCAAAAAAGTATCTTTTTGAACTTCTCTTTCCCACTTTCCTCTGTATAATGCACAATCTGATTTTTAACTTTATTCTCTAGACATTTAAGTTTTTTTTCCTTTTTATTATTAAGAAATTCGTTTTAGCACTGTATAGATAGCATGTATCTTTGCATATTATTTCCCTCATTGTTAGGTATATGTGTTTTGTTACCACAGACGGATCCCTGTTACAATAAAAATTGCTCACATTGTAGCCTTTCTAGAAAATGAAGCAGAGATCACCAAAGTGAATGGGTGGAGGGACCCTAAATGAATAGAAATGGCATAGAATTGATTGCTGGTTGTCCTAAAACATCAGATCAGCTGGTTAAAAGCAATCCTTTTTAATGAAATCAGAAGTACTGTATATCTAGTTCAACATAATGATTGTAACCTTCATATGTTCCATAAATTAATCTAATCTACACACTATTAAAATACTTGTGGGGTTGTTGTTGTTTTGTTTGTAACCTTCATTTGGGTAAAATAGTGCATGATAGGGTAACAATTTTTGAATCAGTGTACCCCAAATTGGTTAATTCGGACCATGCAGGATCCAGGACTCCCATGGGATTGAAATTTGGTAAAGTTGTAGCAGCTTCACTGCTGCTGTGGCATTATGCCATTATGCTGCTTCAGTCAGCCATAATCACACAATCATCATTTCCGATGGTCCCCACCTACTTCCTACAATGTATGTCAGAGGAGAAGGGGGTGAGGAAGTTGGAAGTTCTGGGTCAGTAGGCATATAAGTGGGGTGCTATTATGGTTCGCCAGCAGCAGGTGCGGATGGCTGAGGTCTTGGAGAGTGAGCACTCAGATGAGGGGCCTGCATGTGATGTAGGGATGGGGCCAGGACCATCAAGAAATGGAGTGCTGCCTTCAGAGATTGTGGAGGCTGGCAGCAGTGATGAAGAGGTCCTCAAGGAGCCTGTGCCCAGTGTCCATGCATGCAGGACTGCTCAAAGCAAAGAGCAGTTGCAGCAGCACAGGAAACTTGGGAGTAGGCTGCAAGGTAATGGCCCCTCCCTCAAGAGATAAAAACCAGCTGAGAAACCGGAGTTCTTTGCAGGAAGCAAAGATGTTTTGCACTCAAGCCTTGTGGATGTTTGGAATATCTTGGTTGGTGTTTGGAGACTCTTTGTGTTTGAAATAATTCTTAGTAACTTTATCTTGTGTTCTTGGCAGCCTTGCACACCCTTGGCAAGGCTCATTCTTATCAGAGATAATTAATTTGAAACAGCCTTTTAACCATGAAGGAACAATTTGTAAAGACTCATTAAAAGGTTTTTCTGTTAACTCTTTTTCGTGTTTGTTTCCTTGGAACAAGGTTTGAGTCAGAACAAAGTCAGGGAAGATACAAGAGGATGCAGTTTGGGTTGGGGAGGGTAAACAGGGATGTGGCACAGCTTGGGAAAAGGATGCAGGACTTCAAAGGGGTGCCCAAGGATATGAGGGAAATGTAAAGACAGAGAAGGTGCTTGGCAATACAATGTGAAGTGGGAACAGTGGGCGGGAGTATGCGACTGAGAGGTAAAGAAATATCTTAAGGCCCGGTCCCACTGGCCGACGGATGCAGAACGTATGCATAAAGGATACAGAGGACGAGCAAAATTTCGGGGGTGGCTCCATCCGTTGTCATCTGCTCCAAAAAATGGCGAAAATTTGAAAAGAATGGAAAAGAACGGATGTGGATAGCATGTAGCGGGGATGTTAAACGGATGTTCATAGGAAGCCTAGCGGATGAAAACGGATGGAAGGGGATGACACCTCCGAAGGGGTTCCGGGGGAGAATTGCGAAGCAGACGCATAGCAGATAAAGCGGATGCATCACGTACGCCTAAAGGAAAGAAAGGGGATGCCGCGCAGATGTATATCAGATGCAAACCATTCACTGCACATCCTTTCTATTTCCATGCTACTAACGATGTGTAGACGTTCCATGTACCTTTTCTTTCCTCCCTCTTTCCATTTTCAGCTGCAGCGGATGTGAGTTGCGAGGATGCCCAGAGGATGCAGAGAGGATACAGCGGATGTTTAACGGATGATAAACGGACATAGAATGTTTGTTGCTTGTATGTCGTGGATTTACATTGTACACGGCAAAAAGTTCATCCGTTCACAAAGTTTTGTGCAGCTCAAAACTTCTTGCACGGATGAAATTGCAGTGGACGGATGCTCGACAGATAGAGCATATGAAACACATATGCAGTGAGTACACAATGGATGCATAGCGTTTTCCAACGGATGGCAAGGTTTTTTTAACATTTTACATCCTCTTTGCATCTGTAAGTGCAGTGGGACCGGGCCTTTAATAGACTAGAGTAGACTAGAACAAAACTAAATAGTTGGAAGGGACCTTGGAGGCCTTCTAGCCCAATCCCCTGCTCAGGCAGGAAACCCTATACATTTCAGACAAATGATTATCCAATATGTCATTTTTTTGTTTAGTCTGTTTTTAAAGCTGTCTAAATTGTTGGCTGCCCCATCTTGTATGACCATGATTCTACTATTTTTATTTTATTACATATGTACTTCATTTTATCTATCCTGAATAGGGGATATTCAGGGAATCAGGACTTTTATCTAACCACATTCTCCATACCTGTACAAGTTCATATACTTTTGTCCTGTGTCTCTTTTTCCTCTTGTTTTCAAAATGAAGAAGCATTAAATGCTAAAAGAGGAGATATTCCTATCTCTGTTCATTTCTTAGAATTTCAGTCTCATCTCTTTGAATTCAGTCTCATGTTGTTTGACTGCTTGACTTCTGCTTGTCTACTAATTTGTTGTGCAATTTTAACCACTCCAGCCCTTATATTAATAACAGTGAGGATAGTTATGCTTTCAAGAGCCTGCTAGAAGACAGGCTTTCAGTTTAAATGACATTGATATTGAAGCAGTGGAAAAACAACATGAAGCATACTCTCCATCAAAGAGCGCTGTGTGCCTCTGCTGTATTTTATATCAAGACTGCCTCGTGAAATGATGGATGAGTCTTAAAGATTTGGGTCATCTAGAAATTGGAAGATTTAGTAGAAGATGAAATATCAAGAGATATAGATGTGGTTCCTGCTTCTTACTATACTGTAGTGACTACAATATAAATTGCAGTTCCTATCTGCTATTAAAAATGCCAGGAAAACATTTTAAACAAGAAGCCAACTTCAATATGTTACCTTCAGAACCTTTGAAGAAAAATTCTGTGTCAGTTAAATGTTCTTTGTATATATACTTTGGCCTAGAACAGGTACTATTTGTTATACATCATGTTTCTTACAGGGCCAATAATTGCTAGTGAAAGATCAATCTGAATTAAAAGCATGGGATTATAATAGATGATAAGACTACGTGGAGCCAAGTCATTTCTCCCATACATCCAGGTATACCTCAGTTTTAGTATAATCCATACTTTTAAAAATATTGTTTCTAGAATAGCAATTTATGTAAATAATCTGTGAAATTATAATTCGGGTGACCTCATTCATATAGGTATATTTTCTTTTATGGTACTCATACTGATAGACTTCTGAATGCAATTTGTTAAATACAGTATATGTCATACATAAATTCACCCCAAGAGCCATTATAGAACTCCAAAAATTGTTGCATAGCAACCGTGAATGAAAGCATGGCTCTGCCATTTTCTCATCCTGCATAGCATGAATATAACACATACCTGTTGCTGGACACAAGGCCAGGGGTGGCCGGCTCTATAGAATTGGTAGCTCTGAAGAGCAGCAGGCACAGAACCAGTTCTGTGTTTGCTGCTGTTTGACACCCCCACACACACTGCCCGGGCTCTTACCTGTCCTTTATTTCCTGCTTTTTCAACCTCAGCTGCTTTGCGCGGCACAGCTGAGGTTGAAAAAGCAGGAAAAAAGGGGCATTTCAAGCAGCTGTGCACCTGCGCACAGTGCTTATGAGCTGTCCGGGTGGCACAGCTTAAGGTGTTCTTACACACGTGCACAGTGAGCTTCTGGTGCACGTGTGCAGAAAGCGCGCACGCAAAACATAATAACCAAACCACAAGTAACACTAGAATCTCACCCCTGCTCAAGGCCAGAATTTCCTTGTCCTCCTCCTGATTTAGAGTAGTTTCCTTTTCTCAAGTTGACCCTTCCTCCTATTATTTCACAATGTATCACTTGAACTTTCCTATGAAAGTAATGGCTCTGTTGGTGTTTTGGAGAAATGGAGAATAGGACAAGTTGGTGGGACTTGGCATGAAATTGAAAATATATATGAGAAGCCCAGGTGAAACCACGTGAAGTGGGATTTGTTTGATTGATTCAGTGTTGATTCCTCATGTCTCCACTTAGGAATGGGATTGACCATACAATTACCTTCTGAAAGGGATTTTGAAAATCTTGGGTCAGACTGAATAATGGCATTGCTTTTTTATTTATTGGTGGTTAATAGAGTGGATCTGAACAGATTGCACACTTGTGAGATCTCCTTTACTTCTGTTTGTTTAATTAAAACATAAGAGCACATCAAGCAGAGCCCAGCTCATAACACACACAGTTAAAATAGCACTCAGTTACAAAAACCTCAACACTGATTTATAATTCAGCAGCATATTGGAGGACTATGAAAGGTTTATTCTTTCTTTAAGCATTCTCAATAAGCTGTTCCTTGCAACTGTTTGAAAGCCAATTACACACACATAGCTAGATATGGTAGGTAGGTAGGTAAGATAGATAGATAGATAGATAGATAGATAGATAGATAGATAGATAGATAGATAGATAGATAGATAGATAGATAGATAGATAGATAGATAGATAGATAGATAGATAGATAGAGGGGGGGAGGGAGGTAGGCAGGCAGGCAGGCAGATAAAAATTCTCAACTTTATGTTCAGTGTCAAAATAGGTGACAAGTCTTATTCGATTCCCCCTCCTCGTTTCTCTACACAATATACATTTTAAAAAATTGCAGATGCATCAGGCACTAAGAATTGCATGCAGCTGCTATCAGAATTTTTTTTACGTATAATTCAGAAAATGAGTAGAGAATTAAATCAAGCAGAAAAAGAAGCCTGCTGTTCAGAGACTTTAAAAAAACAAAACAGCAACTCAGATACATATTCTGTTTACAATATATACAAATGTCATTATTATTGCCCTAGATAACTGTTTCATTCTCTTCACAGTAGTAATAGAATGCACATAAAGTATTTAAAGAGACATTTTATCACAGTGATGTGGAAACAATTTAAAGGAGGGTGTTTTTTTTCCTAATCAGATGTAAAAACCTTACAAAATATCAAATACTCCACACCACTTTTTCTCGATCTCTGGAAATTTAAGGCATGTGAACTTCAACCTCCAGGATTCCCCAGCCAGCCACATCCCTGAAGGTTCCCAACATTGAGAAACACTGTTTCACAACATTGAAATGAAAGATATAAATCCTTGTTTAATCTAACCTGACCAGTAAAAGTGTTTGCATGATCTTGGCTAGTAAGCCAGATTTGGATACTTTCAAGCAAGGAAAGAATTCAAGAAATTAGCTGTTCCCAAAAATAACCTATGCTCACAATTTTCACTAAGCCATCATTGTTTCATAATGGATTGTTAAATAAACCATAAGCAACTAAGTTCATGCAACATACTAAAGATCAAAATAAATAAAACATATTATAACAATATTATCTGGGAATAAGGACTCCATATAAGATTCCACCCAATGTTCTCCAGTTTATTTTTTTTTTATTCTGAAAAGTTGCCACAGCAATGGCTTTTTAAAGCTTTGCCTCAAAAAGAAAAATAATAATAATCCTAAAATAGTTATAGCAGCTGTGAGAAGAGGCTATTAAGAGTAGGAATTCCAAGTGAAAATAGAGATGAGTTGCTTGTTGCTTGTTATAATACACACATTCTGCAGCTTTTACCTGTATTTTGTAATTTACTCTGTGTGAATTCTAAACAAAGGAAAGTGTATGGAACCAAAACAGGCTGAATGGGAAAAATATTAAGCTAGTTTCATAGGTTTCCCAAACTCAAATAAACCAATATAGCTTTAACATCATAAACACACGTTGGTATTACTTGCACTTAAATCATCATAGCTTATTTCCAAATAACTTTGTCTAGGAATGTTGTGCCAAAGTTTATGGTATTATCATAAAAGCTGAAGCAGCAACAAAACCCAGGACAATTCTTGAATGACTGGAAATAAGTTTAAATATGTAAAATACGTGTCTGCTTTAGCTTTTAATTGTAGTTATAAAGAGGATAATTTCTGAAAAATGAACACAACTCAAATAACATTTATCCAGGTAATGTATTCTCCATATGTATTCACTGAGGAAGATCTCTCAGCTGTGGATCGCAGGCTTGACTGTTTCAGTGTTTTATTTGTTACTGTAGCTTGCAGACAATTCAAGGGGGATGATCATTCACATCTGTTTTATAGAGAGTTGAAGTAATATACTGGCAATAATGCTCACCCACTAAATGTTTGGATTCTAGAGTTGGTGATATTGGCTTTACAACAAGTTTGGATTCTGTCTATTTACAGTTACCAGTATATCTACATTTCCAGTCTACGACTGGTGGAAACTTAATCATTCAAGTCCTAATTGGGACCTAATATTTTTTATGATAGTATCTCTAGGCGGTGGCCTAGAGATGGAGTTCTCGTCTCACAATCAGAAGGCTGTGAGTTCTATCCTAGGTAGAAGCAGATATTTTTCTTTCTGGTCACAATGAAAATTTATCTGCTGAACAAAAGTCACATTGGCAACAGAAAGGGCAGCCAGCCATTAAACACTCATCTAGCTCCATTCAGTTGCCCAGATTCCATCCTGCAAGGGATTATGGAGTTGCCAAAAGATGATGATGATGATGATGATTTGAAAATATAGACAATTCCAAGCAGGATGGCTTTGTAAAATTGGGGTATTATACTAATAATAACCCTATTATGATTTGTCAGACAATCAACTACATGTTTAGACTGGATTTGGCATTTTTGTCCATCTTTCTAGTCTTGGGAAAGTACCTGGGATAGGCAGATGTTGTTTAATAATATTAAAGGTATTGTCATAGGATCTAAGCTATTTCAAGTAAGGCTGCCTTTTGCAAGTATTATTATTACAATTATGATTATTCACAAAAGGATGAATAGCTATTCTTTTCCATGTTTAGTTGGTTGAACAGTGATGTGTCACTAAATATTACAGCCTGAAATGAATGTCAGTGTTGTCCAAGATACATCTCTGAGAGCTATTACAATGGTACTTTGTCTGAATTATAACAGCCTTGGTAGTTGGGATAAAAATGATAAGCCAGTAACAAATGCCTCCCTGTAGTGCAGTCTGCTTTAGCATGATGCATTGGTGAGCTTTTTTAACAACTTTCTTTCAAACATTCTACATTTCTTCTCTCTATCTGAAAAAAAATAAGTCAGGGTTATATGGCATCTGATCTTCCTAAATTAAATCAAGTTCTGTAAGTGTCTGCAGCCATGTCCTGGATGTGGGGGTGTAGTCTAAGTACTGCTGTTTTTATCAGAAGATTTAGGAATTGAATAGTGGTGTGTATTTCCTTATCTTAGATGTGTAATACATATAATTATACATGAGTTTGTATCTTATAAGCTTCAGAATTGTAGTATGTAATAAAGCATTTTTTTACTTCAGTCATTAAAAGTTATATGTTGGTTATACTGTACTTTGTTTTGCCTTGGCCTTTGTGAGAGTCCAGTGTGCAGTAGGATCTTTCTCATCGCCAGTCTTATTAACCTTGAGAAATAGATATCTTTTTTTGCTGTGAGATGGACTTATACCTGGTATTAACAAAGACTCCTTAGCTCTGATGGTGTCATTCTTGGCAGAACTCCTCAATCTTGAACCTTGTTGGTGACAATCGTGGCAGCGGAGCAAAGCCTTCCAAGATAAGAGAAAATTATCCTCCATATCCTTGGCAAAATTCAGGAGATGCAACTTAAAAAGCAGGTGTGCTTAATTTATGACTTGAATATAAGCTAGTAAAAAAAAAAAAAAAANNTAAGCTAGAAAAAAAAAAAAAAAAACAGGATAGAACTAACCAGGAGGTTGCTACAGTCTTGCTGGCACTCTAAAGGTCCACCCAATATTTTCTCTCTAGGTTCCCTGACTAGTAGAAGGTTTCTTGCAAGTATTTCTTTCTTTAGCTTACTGTATTCTTGAAAATACTTTGATTCTGCCTTGTGTTACATTCTTTGGTATTCTTCTATATAGCCCATGATTGATGTTTCATGTTATGTCTTTATATTATCTTCTTACACAGGTTTGGAATAAACCATCCGCTACTTCTGCATCCAAAAGAAATTGTAACAACCTTTCGGGATTAGGCATGTTAAATAATAAAATTTGTACAAAAACATAATGGCAGAAATGATGATTTCTGTATCCGTGCCCAGCACTAGGACACATATGAAAACAGGTTTAACATGATGTTATTGTGCACTTCATTTTTCTGTGGCATCATGACTAGCCCTGGACTCCTATGCCCATAACCTTTCCAAGTTTTTTTTTTCCATATGAAGAACGTGACTGGCTCTGAGACATGTTAACTGGAGTATGTGTTATCAATCTGAAACTAAAGCCCATGTCACACTGAACCAACGGATTCAAAGAGGATGTAAAACAGACAGAAAAGCTTGCCATCCGTTGGAAAACGCGATGCATTCGTTGTATACTCACTGCATACGTGTTTCATACGCTCTATCCGTAAAACATCCCGTCTACTGCTATTTTCATCCGCCTCAAAAGTTTTGAGCTGCACAAAACTTTTGCAGCAGATAAACTTTCTGGCCCGCGTAGGATCTACATCTGCAACACATACGGGCAACAAAGGTTCTAAGTCCCGTTGTCATCCCGTTAACCTCGATGTATCTCTCGGCATCTCTGGCCATGCCGCGGCAACTCACATCCGCTTCAGTGGAAAACGGAAAGAGGGAGGAAGCGAAAGGTACGCGGAACGCCACACAGCGTTAGTAGCATGGAAATAGAAAGGAATAAGTGATGCATCTCGAATATAAAGCATTAAAAGGACAAAAAATTTGTATATGGGACATATCTTGGATATTTAGGATGTCTGGAGGATGTCTACAGTATGTGGAAGGACACCTAGCAGAAAACAACATTATCCTATAAGGGGAGGAAATCACCTGGATCTCCACTATCATTCCCAGCAGCCCTGTGTGCAACGTCTTCAGCCTTCCTCTTGCTCTTCACATCATCCATTGATCTCCACCATGGATCATCGCACAACTCCTTTTGGTAGCCGCCATCATTCAACACCAGAACCAAGCCCTCTTCAGACTGTTTCACCTTTTCTACACAAGGGGAAGAGGAGACGTCCAAGAGCTGTCTGGGTCAATGATGGATCGGGAGAAGAAGTGGAGTTTGGACTCTATGACAAGGCTTGATGGTGGAGCTGAGGAATGAAGACCCTCGGTGCATTCCAGCACTTCATGAGGATGCCTACCAGCCATGTTTGACGAAGTTGTGGAGTGTCTGAGACCCAGGTTGACCAAGTCAAACACCAACTTCCGGCCCAGCCTGGACCCTGGACTGAAGGTGGCTCTGACTCTGTGCCACCTGGCCTCAGGGACCACGTACAGAACATGCAGTATGCCTGGAGGGTGCCACATCTAACACCATCAGCATGTGGTCAGAGAAGTGGTGCAAAGGAATACATGGGGGAGCTCCTCCAGTGTCCCACCACTGAAGAAGGCTGGAGGAAAGTTTGCAAGAGCAGTGGTATCAGAGGTGGAACTTTCTCCCAACACCGTTGAAGCCATAGATGGAAGCACGTGGCCTGCAAGCTCCACCCAATTCAGGGTCCAATTATTTCAACTACAAGGGCTTCTTTCAGCATCATCCTCTTTGCCATGTTTGATGCTGACTACAAGTTCATGTACATCGATGCTTCAGGTAACGGGTCGCTTCAGATGGCCAGATATACAATGCCCAGTGACCTCAAAGGTGGGCTGGAACTCAACCTCATCATGGGTTTTCCCAGATCCAGTCCCCCTACCAATGAAACACACAAGATGTGCCCTACTTCATCGTGGGTGATGATGGCCTTCTCCTCAGAACCTCACTCATGAAGCCCTACAGTTCAGATACCTCACCCATGAAGGGTGAGGTACAGGCTTCAACCTACAGGCTGTCCAGGGCAAGACGGGTGGTGGAGAACGCCTTTGGCATCCTGGCCAACAGGTTCCAGGTTACTTCTCACCACCATGCAGCATCGCCCACAGACCGTGAGGAGGACATGGAAGCTTGCGGCATCCTGCACAATCTCATGCGCACGCCGCTACCAGTTGTTGCAGAACAGGCTTGTGGACCGTCAACAATGCAATGGGGACATGCGCCTGGTGAACGGAGGCAAGGACAAAACCTGATCGACACTGTGGATGTGCAAGGCCCAAACAGAGCTTTTCACGGTTGAAGGGAAGAAGCAGCGCAACCTCCTGAACACTGGTGCAATACTCTGAACTGGAGCAAGTGGAGTGGCAAGACAGGATGGTAGATGCTTAATGATTGCTTCCTTCAGCCTGTCTCATCTCACTGATGAGATTGGTGCCATGTATGTTGAGTGGCCTTATAATGAATAGGGCAATTAATAAGAGTTTTGTTTATGTTGAAATGTGTTTGATCAAATGAATAAATTGTTATTGACAAGAAAGGGCAAATATGTGTGGCAGCTCGGAGGGTGGACATACAGTCCACTATGCTGTTGCACTGGAGGTTTATCTATCCACAACATAACCTACCATCCCACACAACTATCCTTCCATCCGCACAACTATCTTACCACCCACAGCTATCTTTACCAATCCCCAGCTATCATTACCCATCTCCCACTAGCTATCCATCCCATAGCTATCCTTACCACACAAGCATGCAAAGGCTTACCTTTTTTCAAAGTTTTTCCCCACACTTTATTAAGTAAAAAAATGACGCAATTGTGTGAACAAAGATAACCTTTTAAATAACAAACTGTATGACTTTTAAAAAGCAAAATGACCCAAGTAAAGTGTCTTTAAGCAAAGATAAGGTAACAGGTAACAACTCAGTCTCTGGCACAACTTCTTCAGTCACTCTGAGGCGTGCCCATGGTCTCAGATGTAAAGGGGCCAGGGACTGTGGAGGTGGATGTTTGCTGGAGTGCTGGTCTGAGGCACCATTGGGTGCCTGGCCCCGAGAGTACAACAGGAGATGGTGTGTGCAAGGAAACTCTCAGAGAGCTGACTCAGTCCGTGAGGTTGAGAGGGCACTTCTCTCAAGGACCTGGGATGTGGGCCCAAGACTGATGACAGATGTTCTGAGGAAGGGCTTGGCTGTGGGGTGGAGGAAAGAGGAGTGTAGTGGGGCTGTCTGGTCGCAGCTGGGTCAGCTGAGGCATCTGTGGGCATCTGAGGAACCTGGGTCTGGACTGGGAAGGGCTGCCTCTGCTGTGGAAAGTCCTGGTAGTAGTAGGCTTGGTAGGCCAAGGGGCTGCTGAAATCCGTGGAAGGGCTGTGACATTGCCTGGGGTGGAGGAGGAGACCCTGAGTGGGTAGGAGCAGGTTCAGCTGGGCCTGGAGGGTGATGCAGAAGACTGTGATCCTCTCCTTCATCGCTGGTATGGGTCTGGGGCATGTCCATGAGGGTCTGGCTCACGTACGTGATGAAATGCTTGCAGTTAGAAGATGGTATGTTGAAGTGGACCAGCTGGGAGAGAGATCTGTGCTGGCTTTTGATTGTGTCCCTGATCTCCAAGAGGACAAGTGTGTCTCTGTCCCCCGATCTGGCTCTCTGCCTGCTTTTCTGTGGAGTGGAGCTGGGGGTGGGGGTGGGTTGGTCTCTGGTGGCTGCTTCTTCTTGCTCGCATCTGAGACAGGGGATCCTCCATGTCCTCTGGCATGGGGAGTGCAGCTGTCGGGGGGGGGTCTCTGTCGCGGGGCCCTCCAAAGACACCTGCCTGACACTGTAGCTGTCTCCTGGCTGGAGAGGAGTGGCTTTCTGTGGGCTGTCTGAGGGAGACGGTTGACAGAGGGGCTGCTCTTGGTGGCAGACCTCACCCTCTAGGAAGCCTGCCCTGGCCATGACATATGTCTTCCGGTCCAGTGAGCTTGACACCGGTATTTCTTCAGGTGCAGCTTGCCATACCAGGTGTGCATATGCTTCCACGCAACCCCAGGAGGACATCTGAAGTGTAGCCCAGCTCTCGCCTTCTCTCTCCACGCTGCCTGCTTCTCTTGGTGTTGTCGATAGAGCCTGTGGCCCTTCCTCACAGGTACTCGTTCTCCCTCAGCCATTCCAGCACCTCCTCCTCATGTCTTCGGAAATGGAGTGCTGTTTCCTTCCCCCTTCTCCTTGCCTTGCCTTCTTCCTCCCTCTGGCAGGGGCTACAGCAGCAGTGCTTTGAGGGCCACCACAGTGTGGTCCACCACAGCAGAAGCAGGCAGGAGAAGGCAGCACCAGCAGCACCAGCACCAGAAGCACCAGCAGCACCAACAACACCAGAGCAGGCACCAGCAGGAGAAGCACCAGCAGCAGCAGCACCAGCAGCTTCAGAGTCAGCACCAGGGGGTGGGATGGTGGTTCTGTCCTTCTTGCCAGGCTGGCAGGAGTAGGCACAGGCTTCCTCTTCTTCCCATGTGTTCTCTCAAGGTGTCTCTGGCAGCAGGTCTTTCTCTGAATGGTGACCTGCTTGGCGAGCTGCATCTTTTATATCCACTGGAGCTTACGCAATTCATCCTCCCTGCATGCACAGTGAACACTTTGCATCCGCTATGCATCCTATAGGCGTCGGTGATGCATCCGCGTCACCACTTGCATCCGCTAGCATCCCGCTTTGCTATTCTCCCGGAAGCCCTACGGATGTGTCATCCGCTTCATCGCTTAGGCTTCCTATGAACATCCACTTTACATCCCCGCTACACTTTACTTCCTACGAACATCCGCTTTACATCCCCCCATCCGTTCCTTTCCGTTGTTGTCCGCTCTGTTTATGCAAATTTGCGGCACTTTTGAGAGCGGTTAACAACGGATGGAAAATTTGCTCGTACGCTGTGTCATTTTTACATACGTTTTGCATCCGTCGGCCAGTGTGACCTAGCCTTAAGCCACCGTTTACTTCAGGATTGTTCACATCTTCTTTTCAGTCCCTTGAAATTAAATAAAGCAAAGCTTTAAACTTCATCTACAGCTAAAATATTTCAAAGTATGTAAAAAAAACCCACCAACACTTTTCAATCAGAAATTTACCTTTATTATTTTTTTTTAAAAAGCAAGAAAAAGTTTTGCTATTATAGAGGAGGCTTAAAGAATCATTCTCCCACAAAGTGATCTAAGAGCATGTTTTCACCAAATATACTGCAGGATAAGCTTTTTAAACTGTAAATGAATGATATCTCACTCACTCAGATGAAGTTATTTGTAAAGTCTCCCTACACAGGAAATCCGAAGAATTGTACCTGGCTCTACTAATGACAGTGATTAAGGGGCTAATGATATGTCTGTGTTTTAACTAAGAACTGGGTTAGAGTTATTTGTTAATACTAACAGAAACATACAGACGAGGAGTAAAAATAGCTTCTAATGACTTTAAGATCATCTCGCAGTCCATGTTCACCACTTCTCTTTAATATGAAAAATCATTTATCTGATTTTTTTTTTCCAAATTGTACTTTTGAGATTATTATTGAGATTTTATCCAAACATCAATGAGTTCCACTGTCCATTTTTATCATTCAATAACTGAGGTAAACATGGACTAAAGCCTTGATAGGCAATGTTTGTTTAAGGGAAAAATAAGCCTTTATCTTTTAATTGTGCTCCTTTACTATGTACTCAAATAATATTGCACGTGCTTGATATTACGCTTCTGTCAAAGTTGATGATTCCTTGAAGATTAAAGTGTCATCAGAGCAGGCACAGCACAAACCTAAAATGAAATAATTGTTGGCAAATCATTTACAGCTTTCCTCAGAATATTTTACTTTATTGTTGTTTCAGCCTTTTACTGCCTTTTTCTAATAATGTATGCACTTTTTCTGGTAATTTAATCTTAAAAAGAGTGCATTCTTTAATTGCTGCATTCAAAAACATTCTTATTCAAGTACATTTGGATGGAACTATTGCCCTCATTCAAAAGAGTGGAGCCATCTCTTTTTTGCCAGTATGTTGATTTTGTGGAAACACAACAAGGCTTCTACTTCATACAGCTTTGTCATTGGAGGAAGTAGGGACAAAAATTATTTATTTTTATATTTATTTCCAGAATATGCTCCATGCCCCTTTCAAAATATTAAAATTTCTCTTCCTATTCTGTAAGTCTCTGGATGATGCCCATGTCAGACCCTTTGCCAGCTGTCTGAACAAGAGAGATTTTTTTCCTTTTTTTTTTTTTCCCAAGGATGATTTTTANTTTTTTTCCTTTTTTTTTTTTCCCAAGGATGATTTTTAGAGTTCTCTTTAAAAACAATTTTTGAGAAGAATTGGTTACTGTTACAAGAATGCCAGCAAGTTTACTATTTAAACTTTTCCATTTTGAACTAATGTGTCCCCATGGAGTCTGGGACAAACATGCTGTGATTTCCTTTGTAACAACTTTCCTATCACCTGGTGAAAAGGTGAGACTTGGCAACTGACCACTGGTGGGATTGAATTTTTTTTTACTATCTGTGGGTGTGTGGGTGTGGCTTGGTGGGCATGGCAGGGGAAGGATATGTAAAATCTCCGGTCAGAGGTAGTATTTGCCGGTTCTCCGAACAGCTCAGAATTTCTGCTACCAGTTCTCCAGAACTGGTCAGAATCTGATGAATACCACTTCTGCAACTGTCCATTATTATATGAATTTGAAACCAATTCTGACATCTCTCTCAAGAGACATGGCACAGTGAAAATAAGTGGACATTTCTGATCTGATATATATTAAACGGGTGGTTCCTGTGCCTTGGCAAACCTTGATTGAACTTGCTCGATCTTTTAACCACCAAGGATCCTATCCCCTCTTGTGTGGCCAGTGGCCAGGGGTTCAAAATACAGCACTGTGATGGTAACGGTGAAAAGTATGGCAGGCATTTTCTTTGCTTTTCTATTTTATTGGGAGAGGAATTTTTTTTTGGTCTGCTTTTAAAACATGCCTTTAGGATTTATTATTTCGTATCACTATGTGACAAAAAAAAACACATGGTTCTGATTTTCAACCATTGGCTAAAAAGCTGCAGAAAATGGGAATTAAGAACTAAGTGAAACAATGCACTCTCAGTTGTTCATGTTTAATTTAAAACTTCCTTTGCATGGCATATTATTTTTAAATTCAAGCTTCTACAATATTGGGTTTTTTATAACCAGATACAAAATGTCATATAATCAGTGCCAAAGAAGACCATATTACGTAGATTAGTGGGAAAAAAATGTATTTTCAAGTGGCAGATAAGTTACAACTACCAATCTTTAATATCTGGAATATCATTTTTCTACTTTTTCAATATTCTTATAGCCATTTCTCATGCATAGTACAACCATCGTATCTCATAGAAATATTCCAAAGCTTTGGTATATAATTCAGCATCACCAAATATTTACTCATAAATCTAGTTATGTACATTAAAATATTAGTCCAGGAAAATGTCAGATATTCACAAGACAAGTGGGTAAACAAATCCTCTTCTTTTTTTTTTACTTCTCCAACAAAGAAAACCCAATGACTATCCTTTTGAGGCCATTCTTTGGGGTGTCTAATATTCTCTAAATACATTTTAATCAATCAACTTTAATCTCAAATCCATTGATATATTTTATTGTTTTTAAGAACATGATGAGGCATTGTTGGAAATCCCAGTTCTTTGGTTCATGCTTGAAATATCCCAGCACTGCCCCTTTTTAAAACATTATTAAACTTTTAATAAAGATATCTTACAGGTTTAACTTCTGTCATGGACTCCATCAAATAAGAACATGTCTTTGATACATGGCTACATTTTAAACTTAAGCTTCTATATTCAAACCAAGATAAAGCTTGTTTTATATTTTATTACATCAATACAGTCCTCTTTGGAATAGGTTTTAACTCTTGTCTGTTTTCACCCATATTTTCTTTAGCTTGCTGATAAGTCATCTTATTGCTGTGCTCTATCTCATTGTTTTCATCGTTTCTAACTCCCACAACACTGTCCACTCTTCCTGTTTACTTCCTATAATAGTGTTTCTGAAAATTCTTAATGTCTACTTTTGAAAGATTAACAATAAAACTGATATTGCAACATCTCAGAGCTGGTCATTGGAGGTAGAAATAAGTCAGTTTACTGTATCTCATATTATATTGGAAGTTACTGATAACTTTCCAGGGGAAAATATCTTAAAGAAAAAAACTTTGATAAATATTCCATTCATAAAATTCAATTTTATTTTTTCCCTAAATAGTTAAAGCTGAAGAAGTTTAGGAGGAAATACTCTAGGACATAACAGTACAATAGAAAATCTATTAGAAAATCAGCCAATAAGAAAGCAGTACACCAGAATTTACTGAATTCCTGATTTAACTGACCTTTTATCTTTCAGCTACCATACTGCACTGTTCAGTAGGTTTCCTTTTTCTCCCTTCCATTTTCCTGCCAACATCATGGAACTTCTGTTCATTAGTGTTTCTGGGTACTTTATCAAGAAGCATTTTCTTTATTAGTCTTTTCTTTTTCTCAGTGGGGACAGGGTTGGGGGCTGAAATAACCTGTTTTGTCACAGAGTCCAGCACCTATTTTTGCTTTGCAAAATACACTTTGCTCAGTGTATTACTTAATGTCACTCTGATTATACCTCTTTGTTGCTTTATCACCACTAGAAAAAGTTCCAGTAAGGATTTTAAAGAGCCATTTTAAAGCAAGCCGAACATATCAGAAATGTTTCATAACATTGTCTTTCTTATCCTGTTGTTCTAGGGACATTGTCCTTTCCGTTAAAGAAAACTTATATTGAGCTACATATCACTTTTCTTCATCACTTTTCTCCCTTTTTTATAATTTTAAAAAAATTAATGTCATCGCCATGAAGGAAAAAAGAAATACAGAAAGAAATACAGATTTGCAGACAGCTAAATCAATGCTACATATAAAGTAATTCTAACTAATACTGGAAATTAACTAATAGTCAATATTTAACAAAAACAGCCAATATATTAAGAATCAGTTTTAGAAATAGACAGTTAATAATAAAAAGTTCTATCAAGTTTAGGAGATTCGTATTTACAGAATCTAAATTGTAAAAAAATTAGGTTAAGAAAAACCAAGGTTGTAGTGCAAATACAACATGACATCTAGTTTTCAAGAGTTGTATTGTTCTGTGCATTCAAAGGAGTAAGAAAATTCACAATTCCCAGTCTATGCAGCACCCTGCTATAGTAATTTAGAACCATTTTTTATTTGTTTTCTTTCCCAACTGTTATATCACCATTTCATCAGGGTTATCCTCTGTGCATCTGAAGTGAAAAGAAAAGGTCAAAAGTGTGCTTCTCATATTTTCTTCTAAAATATCTCTGTTGCATCTGGCTTATCATTCTTTCTATTACATAGGGATATAAAATATTGCTTCACTGATGCTGTGAGCAATTCTGCCTGTTTCATTTATATCTTAAGGAAAGATAACTTGTTCCTTTTTCGTATTTATTTCCAGACTTTGGCTAGGGCATCCTGGTTTCCCCCCCCCCCCCTCNCCCCCCCCCCCCAATGTATTGAAAGGACAGACTTTTTACCCCAAAATACTGCTTTAAAATTGATTAATTTAGGCAAATGTGAAATGTGTAGCTGGTGGTCTTACTTTAATGAAAAGGCAACATAATATAAGCATTATAGTATAAAAAATAACTTTGAAGAGAAGCTATTTTCTATTTCAAAATGCAGTGGATGTGTTCTCAGATTGCTTCAGCACATATTGGAGTCTCTGCTTATATTTACCATGGTTCTGTCCTTCCTAGTGTTGGAAATGTCTGGCCTAGGAAAATCTCAATTATGGTCTATTTTCTGATCAGTATGACTTATGTTCACTTGCTTGCTGTTTTTATGAAACAATAAATGCCCACTTTGCAAGCCTCCTCTTGCTTGTCAGCATGATAGCAGCTTTCTGATCTTATTTTATACTTGATGCTTTGGCTTAGATAGATGTGTGCTTAAATCATCTTTTTGCTCATTAATTGCTTCTCACCACATCAGGAGAACATCTTGATCATCAAATTGGGGAGAGTTGATCTAATGTTACCTTGGGACAACCATTTATTTCTTTAGATGTCAAAGACAGTTTATATACAATATACTAAATAATTTCAGTCAAGCTGTGGGAACTGACATAGCAAAGCAAGAAAAATTTGGTGATGAATGCACAGATAAAATTATGATAGTACACTGATGTCATGACAGGAATAGATTAATACAAAAACAAAATATTATGTAGGTACTGATATCTGAAAGACCCGAGCCTATATTGGGTCTGCCTATAAAGCTCCCTAGTGGTAGATTCCAAATGATTCATTCATATAGTACTCCAAATTAAAATCAACACAGTCCTGGACTGTATTTGGTTATGCCATGTAAAAGATTGGTTGTTAATCTACAAATGCAAAGCTGGGAACCCAGAAACGGGGTGGGGTGAGTCAATTCCATCATTTACATTCTTTATATACATTTTCCATCTTATTAAGTTTATTTTAATAAATAGCAATAGCATTTAGACTTTTTACCACAGGAAATATAACACAGGAAATAAAGGTCAGGTAACAGCCTGGGAGGGTAGGTGGGCCAAAACAGCAGCAGACATAGAACCGCTTCTATGTATGCTCTCTGTTTGCTGCTTTTCAGAGCAACCAGTTCTACAGAAGTGGATAGAACCGTTAAAATCCCACCCCTGCTTGTATACCACTTCACAGTGTTTTACAGCCCTCTTTAAGTGGTTACAGAGTCAGCATATTGCCCCAACTATTTGGGTCCTCATTTTACCGACCTCAGAAGGATGGAAGGCTGAGTCAATCTTGAGCCTGGTGAGATTCGATCTACCAAATTGCAGGCAGCTGGCTGTCAGCAGAAGTAACCTGCAATACTGCACTCTAGGCCACTGAGCTACCGAGGCTCTTGTACTGTCTATTTGTGTTTCTGTGTATGTTGCTGGAAATATCAAAATTAAGCAGAAGTATATCAAAGTTATTTCCATTAGTTATTCCTAAACTGGACTTTCTGTCCAAGACAACACTGATAAGCAGTTAATAGGAAAAATACTATTCACATTTGATTTCTACATTGAGAACAAGCATCTCCCTTTGCTGTTCCCTTAATTCAAGACCTTTTCCTAATTTTCTCCCAGATTCTATCCCGATGAATCCTAGACTATCTTTCTGGCCTCCTCCTGAAAAAAGTAAAATAGTATCATTTTCTCCCTTTCACCAGGTGTCTTATATTCTTTCATGATTCATGGGGCCAAGAGTAATTAGCACCAGGCTTTCAATAGTGAATCTTTCTCATACTATTCTAGATCACCTTATAATGTGCCTATTGCTGGAAGTCAAGTCAGCTACTGCTAAAATCTCTTGTGACAGCTATTTAACACCTAATCAAGCGCGAAGCTGATAAATAATGCATTTCTTAGCATCGTCCAGACCTTAATAAACATTGTAAAGAGTTTGGAGTTCTCAGCTTATCTTTGCAACTTTGCACCCTAGCAAGTCCTGTTAGAATTAAAATCAGTTATTGAGAAATAGTTTTCTCTTTCAAGAATGAACATGCATAATCAAAAATAAGCAGCTTGCTGGCCACGATAAATAAGCACTGTGTAGGTTTCATGAATAGGGTTAAGAAAATCATAAGAGTCAAATGCAGCAATTATTTAACATGCTAACATTGTCTCTAGAGCAGGGGTGTCCAGCCACTGGCCCACGGACTGCCACCGGTCTGCAGCATGCTAGCAACTGGGCTACACAAACAAGCAAAGCTCCATCAGCAGTATGCAGGCAGAATGAAAAAAACACACACACACCCCGGTCTGGTCTGCAGAAAAAACTTTCTCCTTGAAACCAAACCCTTGTACCCAAAAGGATGGGGCTACTGCTTTAAAACATGACTTTTGCACATACATGTATACCCATATAGTACTGTAGAAAGTCAGCACCCACCCACACTCCTAGAGAATAAAATATTTTGGGGAATATTAGAAAGGGAAGATAGAATATTTCCCCGAAAGGAAATATGGGGGAAATGGAGGGAAAATCTTAAGGGAGTCAGAAATAGCACCAGTCTCCCTGTCCCAAGCAGAAACTGAGGAGGCTCGCTTTTAGAAATGCAGATTTGGTAATCCATTCAGAAAGATTGAGTCAGACAGAAACTCCAGATAAGCAGTTAGGCAAAAAAGATTAGTTCAGATAAACACTTAGGATTTACATTACCCTCAGGATTTACATTACACTTCGGATTTACATTACACTTAGGATTTACATTTTGCCTATAGAGCCAGCCATGACCCCGACATGACCCCATAGAAATCAAAAAGGCATGAAAACCCACCCTACTCTCAAATCTATTTTGACAGCTGTCCCAGAGCCACACACTCTGTGTGTGTGTCGATCCTGATCCCCAATGAACAGAATGTTTCTTTCCAATCAGCCTCCATTTTATTCCCAGCTTAGAACTGGACCTGGATTTTTCTTCCAACAGTACATATAAATATATCCTCATTCACCAAAGCACCAAACTGTTTTTACAGTTCTTTTATGTTAGGCAGTAGCAGGTATTAATTATTTTGAAACACCTATTTGTTTTTTAAATGTGTCAGCTATTTCTTTCCAAAAGGAAATCCCCCCACACATCCCTTCCACCCAGAACATCACTGATTATATCAATACCTTTTTTTGGCTTTCTTTAAAATCCTTCAGATGTTTCCTTTAAATAGTATCCCACAAATTTATGTCAATTTTTAATGTAGATGAGATTCACCAGCAATTTAATGCTCACTATGCCACATCCATCCATGTGTCAATGGAACATGTATCAGTGGTTCCTCTTTGGAGAATCTTCTGGAGTGGGTTTTGGAAGGCACAGGGGAAGGAAAGAGGAGAAAGGAAATGTTTCATTGTACAAGGAGTATAAGGGGAAAAAACTGGATGCATTTTGTTTACCAATTATATATATTTTCTTGTTGAGTTTTTTAATTCTTATCAAATATCTAAATACTTTTAATATCAAATTATTAGTCTTCAAAGACACTCCTTATTTAATAAGAATTATTATAAAATGAGGATTACCCATACAAAAAGGAGGACTCTGTAAATATATGTTATTGGAAAATTAGTTGATGTCATAGGATTTTAAAACTGATTCATATAGATCTTGCCCATGTCTAGGGGTGGTATTCTATCAGTTCGGACTGGTTTTGGTGAACCAGGTGTTAAAGTTATATCTGGTTCACCAAACTGGTATTTCAACCAACCGGCTGGCCCTGCTCATCCCACCCCTCCCCTCGCCTCCCAGGAATCTCCACACAGCCCATTTTCTATGGAGGTAAGTTGGCTCTGGGAGAGGGAAATTGGGCCTTCCAGAAGTCTGGAAACAGGTCTGTTTCTGGCTTCCAACGGGCCTCCAGAGCCCGGGGGAGGCAGTTTTCTCCCTCAAAGAGACTCGGGGAAGGCCTCCAGACCCTTGGGAGGATGAAAAACAGCCTTCCCAGAAGTACCAGAAGTTCAAAAACTGGCTTGTTTTTGGCTTCCAGTGGACTCCAGAGCCTGGGGGAGGCCATTTTTGCCTTCCCAGAGGTCCGGGGCAGATCTCTAGATCCTTGGGAGGGTGAAAAACAGCTCTCCTGGAAGTGCCGGAAGTTTGGAAATGGGCCTGTTTCCGGCTTCCGGTGGACCTCCAGAGCCTGGGGGATGCTGTTTTCATCCTCCCAGAGGCCTGTGGGAAGCCTCCCAACCCTTGGGAGGGCAAAAATGGCCTCCCGGGCATTGTAGGCTCACCAGAATCCAGAAACAGGAAGCTTCTATAGGCCACAACCACCCAACAACTGGGCAGCGAACTGGTTGATGGGATTTTTGAATCCCACTCCTGCTCATGTCCTGAAACAATTTGATGATTTAAATTATTATTGTAATGATACAGTAGATATTATTACAATAATCATCATATTGATTCTGTAAACAATAAATTAAAACAAGTTACATGTACTCCAGAGAGATAGCAGCATAATTTGGAAATATTCTTTTTATCAGTACTAGGCACTTTAAGTTTTCCAGTAAAATAGCTTACAATACCAGTTTTTCAGAATGTATATTTTCTGTCTGGAAAAATGCGAGGGACCGGGTTCCAACAGTAAAAGTCTTTTTTCAACAGTTAAGTGAAAATGGAACAGTTTGGCTCTTGCCGCGGCAGCCTTTATATACGGCTTGCCTGCCGGCTTGTGGCCAATGACAGTTACTTGGTTTTGCCTCCTTTTGGCAGCTCTTTTGAATTGGTTCCTTGTGAACCAATCCCCATGCTGGCTTTTCTAGCCATCACAATCGGGATTTGGAGAGTAAACTATTTATACAGAACACCCCTCCCCCTTGGTTTAGTCCTACGTGGTGCGCGTGTCGTGCAGGTAGGTGGGGCTTCTTCGATTCTACTAGACTTGCGCAGTTCATTTTCGCTGGAGACTTCAACCGGTTTGGATGGGGTTGCTGTCTCTCCGGCTCTTTCTCATGGAACCTGGAAGGTGAGTTGGATTTTGCTACCGCTTGAGTTCTCAGGCTGGTGGCCTTGCTGCTCCTCCTGGTTTCTCTTCCGGGCAGGTCGAGCTGGCTTGGCTGGCCCCTTCGTCTGGATTATTTTCGCAAGTCTCATCTAACCGTAAGTTTCCTTTTTGCTCTTTTTGATGGTTAGATGTTCTGGGTTTATTTTTAAAAGTTCTTTATTATTTTCTTGTATTTCCCCCTTCTTTGATTTTGTTTTTCGTCGATTTTTATTTTTGTGGTTGTGTGTTTGTATTTCTTTCAATGTTTCGGGAACCGAGCTGGTCTATGTGCCGCTTCCATTCCCTGCCATTGGTCTATGGTTAGTCAGTAGGCCGGGCCTGGTGAGTTGTGTGATTGTGGCTGGAAGCCATAGGGGGTCCCCGGTAATTTTTTGCGTAGACTAGGTCGCCGATTTCAAATATTCGGCAACGGCTTGGAGGAGTCGGGGGGTCTTTTCAATTGTGTAATGAGGTTGGCACCTGTCTAATTGGTGACTTAAGTTTTCTTCCCATTAATAATTCTGCTGGGCTTTTGTTGGTTACGGTGCTGGGTGTGATATGTTGGAGAGTGAGTAGACGGTGATTTTATCCTGGACATCCCCAAGGTCCATTTTCTTCTAAACCCTCTTTGGTAAACCTGACCATTCTCTCCGCCTAACCATTTGCTGCCGGGTGGGCCGGCGCAGTCAGTGCATGGCGTATACCTAGGGGAGGAGCTAGGTATTGTTTTCAAAATTGGATGGGCGGTTACATTGTGGCCCGTTGTCGGACCCTAGGTACATCCGGCAATCCATGGGTTTACGAAGAGTTTGTTAAGTTTTAACTGACCGCGCTTGGTTGTCGTAGAATGACATTACTACAACCTCCAGCCAATTTGAGTGTGCATCTACGACATTAAAACAAGGTATGCCCCCTAGTGAGGAACCCGTGCATCAATGTGGATCTGAGACCTAGGGCCGTCGTGGGGTTCCCAGTCCCTTATGGGCTTGTGGTGGGGAAGGCCTGCTGTTTTTCCTGACATTTAGTTGCAATGTGGCAACCCAATATTCCGATATCTTTATCTAAACCAGGGCACCAACATAGCTTCTAGCGTGCTTTTCATTTTTAGACACCACGGATGGCCTTTGTGAAGCATACCAACAACCTTAGTTTGTAGTTTAGAGGAATTACTACCTGAATCACCCCACTATAAACAACCTTTTTGAATTGAGAGTTCGGTTTGTCTGGTCCGGAAAGGTTAAAGAGTTTTCAGTTTTTTGGTTTTGCCGGCGCAGCTGTTACCTCCCAGTTTAATATGCGGGCAGGCACTTGGTTCTTTGACAGTGGCTCTGGCACATCGTTTGCAGGATATTGGTAAGTTCGGGGCATGTTTCTATTTGCCAGGGTTGTCATTGTTGGTGCCGGCGGTCTTCCTCCGTCGTCATGCACGGTGCTCTCTGCTTAATGCGTCTGCTAGGGTAATTTGCTTTCCCAGGGTCGATGTGTCAATGTGTAAGAGTATGCTGCAAGGAATTCTGACGCATCTAGTCATCGGGGGATAAAATGGTTCGGTGTTCAGGCTTGTTTTCCCGCCAGAATTCCCTAGCAATAGGTTTATTGGTGCCGTTACATCAGAATATGTTCTTCCATAAAGGTATTCGTGAAAACGTTTCACTCCGGCGACGATTTGCCAGGGCTTCTCTGTCTAGCTGACTATAGTTATGCGTCCGTTTAAGACAGAGTCTTTGAGTAAAAGGCGACGGTGCCTCTCTCCCATCTGGGCAAATTGGTGGCTCAGGAGGTGCACTGACTCCAAATGGTGAAGCGTCGCAGGGTTACCGTCATGTAAGTGGTGTTAATTAAACTGGATAAGAATGGTGTTTGATGTGGTAAAAATTTTTTCTGGAATGCCTTTTTGCTCTCTATGACCAAGTCCAATTGTTTTCTTATCAGCAAATCGTGTCATGGTTTTCCGCTATTGTTGCTTTGTGGGGGAGGAATACGGTTTATAGCAACTTTTATTAGACCCAAAAATGCCTGCAATTCCGTTTTGTTTTTTGGCAGTGGTGCGTCTTTAATGGCTTTGACTTTTTTTTTCAGTAGGATGTATACCCTCTCCTATCAGATTAAGTAGCCCCGGAAAATTCGATGCGATCAATCATTAACAAGCAAATTTTTCTTTTTTCAACTTTCAGACCGGATTCTGCTATTAATTTTGTTGGTACATTTCTTAGTGCTTTTTTCTAGTTGGGTCGTATCTTTAGGCCGGAAATCAGGACGTCGTCAAAATACTGGTACGACCCCTTTTATTCCATTTAATAGGTGTTCCATGAGGCTTTGGAAAACGCTGGGGCGCGACTCACTCCAAACTGAAGTCTGTTACATTTGCAATGCCACTTTGTGAGTTCACTATTGTCTGTGCCTCGGCCGTTAAAGGGTCTACTGGAAGCTATTGGTAGCTTGTGCGTAGATCTAGTTAGCAAAAAAATTTCCTCCCCCGAGTGAGTGTGCGTATAGCAAATGTTGTATAGATCTGGCACCCGGGTATCGCTTTGGTTGGCAGCGCTAGGGTTCGGGTGTCGTTGTAGTCTCCGCAGATGCGTTCCGACCCGTCAGGTTTAACCGGTGTTACAATTGGCGCCTCCCCATTTTAGCATGGTCAACAGGTTCCAAAACCCCTTGGTTCATTAATTTATTCAATTGTTCCTCTATTTTTGCTTTTAATGCAAAGGGAACTCGTCTGGCTTTATTCTTCTTAGGGCCACCTGGGGATCTAAAGCTAAAGGAATTGGGGTCCCCCGATACTGTCCTAGAGGAGATCATCGAAAACGTCCTGGAACATGCGTGGATGCAGGTTTTCTTTCCCAGTTCGGTTGTGGCCATCGGTCTAACTCCAGTCATTCCGATGCCATGGTGCGAACCATTCGCTGCCCAGGAGGCTGGGTCCGGTTCTCGGTCGATCTATTTCAGAGGCCAGGACTTCGACATGCTGCTTTGTAAAGCCGACTGAAATGTCCTAGACCGGTACCACAGGGAATTCGATTTCCTTGGTAGTCCTTCAGAGTGAATTTTTGTTTTCTGGAGCTTCTTTTAGTTTAATATTTGGGACAGTTGTCTGATTGTGTCCCATGACACCATTGAAGGGAAAGACCCTGGAATCGACCTCGCATCTCACAGGGGCTGCTTTGCGATTTTTACAGATGATTTTAACTTATCTGCTTCCGTCTGAGCGCTGTCCGATAGTGACAGGTTTTGATTGGGTCTTTTCCTCCTGGTTACTGGGGCTCTTTGTTGCGCTCACTCTACTTTCTCTCATCGCTTGTTTCCGATTTCAGCTTGTGGGGGAGAGTTACTGCGTCCTGTTGTGCTGTTTTTTTTCGGATCCTACAGACCTTCTCGATGTGTTCCCTTTTCTTAACAAGCTCTGCAAGATGGAAATCAAGATCTGCAATCGGCTCAAGGGTGGTTTTTCTCCGCAAAGCCGGGCGCATTCCCAGCCAGTTTCTTTTTTCGCGCTTTTTTGGTGGCTATATAGACGGTGAGACCCTCATCATTCTTCCCTCTCTCGATTCTGATGTCTCGTCAAAATTTTCTTCATGGGTGTGTGGTGGTGGGAATTGTGCTTTTTTCCCTTGGTTAGGATCGTTTCGTCGTTGTTCGCGTTCATTTTGTTTCATGGTGGCGCTGACTTTTTTTGCGCTTCTGCGGCTTATGGCTTCCTGCGATTGCTTCAGGCCACGGTTTATGTTGGGTTTATTTTAAGCATTTACTCTTGTAAATTAGAGTCTTTTAAACACAATACTACTGCGGATCGTCACATGGCTTCATCTAAGTTCAGGAATCACATGCTCCCCCCAGAGTTTGTCGGAGGGCTGCCACAAAATCAAGCGATGGTGTTCGCCTTCTCTTTTGGTTACCCTTCGGCTAGATTCGTTTGATGAGATTTGACACCACTTGGTGCGTAATGAAGCCTTCACACTTCATTGGAGTTCGGGCCAGGTCATTTGCTTTACATGCTCTGGGCTTCGCAATGCTGGCCATTTTTGAATATCGTTGGTCCGCAATGCGTTAAGAAGACAGCCCTCTTACAGCTGCGTCTGAAGATCTCTTCCATCTCGTTACTTTCTAAGTAAATTTGGAAACGGTCTACGATAGGATTCCCAATTCTTCTTCATTGGGGTTGAAGGGTGCGGCCGGTGGTGCAATTATTTCACTGCGCCCATGCGCTTGAAGCCTGGGTTTCAAATTCTCGCTCGCAATGCATAGTCTCACATTTTAGGACTGATTGCCCATCCTCGTACGCCATATGTTTCCGGTCCGGTAAAAACGCGAGGATAAGACCGTGTTCCAAACGTAAAGGTCTTTATTTCAACAGTTAAGTGAAAAGGAACAGTTTGTTTGCTCTAGCCGCGGCAGCTCTTTATAATTACGGCTTGCCTGCCGACTCTGTTGCGCCAATGACGTTTACCTTGGTTTTGCCGCCTCATTTACCGGCTCTTTGGCTTGGTTCCTAGTGAACCAATCCCTATGCTGGCTTTTCTAGCCAATCACAATCGAGGATTTGGAGTAGACTATTTTATACAGAACAGTATATGTGTTCATCTTATATTGCTGTAGAAAATCCAATTTCTAAAACCTTAATATGATACAATCATTGTCTTATATCTAGTCTCAATTCTTTTACTTTTGAAATATTCCTTTAGGATTAAAGCAGTATGAGTATACAGATGCACAGCTGTGTGAATGTCAGTGTGGTGACTTTGAAAACATTGAACACCTGGATCATTTCCTTCAAAAAATATTTGAAGGAAATTATTGAAAAAACTGATTTGAGAGAAGCACCAAATATGAACATAATTACTCTAGGGAGAGATGTGGGGTCTCTCCTGTTCAGTATGCTTGTATCTGTGCTTTTCATTTGTAAAATGGAGCTAATCTTGGAAGCGTTGTGTCTTTATGGTGGAAAGAAAAGCATTTCCTGGATATATGTAATTGAAATTTATATTAAAGAAAAAGATCTTTCTCTGACATCTGTCATTAATTACCAAAATAACACCAGGACTCATGCTTGCCTGAACAGTGTTGATCTGACCCAGGTGTCCTTCAACCTAGTAACAATTATATAGAAGACATTTCATTCAAGACAGGACATTTTTTATTTTCAGTATATGTTCTACAATTGAACACTGAAAATAGAATCTAAATTTAAGCCTTGATTCTTTACCTTTTTTATACTGTTTATGAAACATGTTAGGCACAAGAGTTTTAGAAGTCTATAGATTAAAATTAACAATGATTAAAAACTAATGCAAATTTAAAAAAAGAATAAAAATAAAAAATAAGTGTAGAAAAGGAAAAATACAAATAAAACTAGAGAAGAATGAAAAAATAAGACTATAGTAAAGAAAAAGAAAAGAAATATATAAAGAAATAACTCCCCTTGCATCAATATTTGAGTAGCTTATCACTTTTTCTTAAAATGCAACAAATGATCTCTTCTTCGATATCCCATCTTTTATCTATAAGCAAACCTTGAAAACTTTATCATTTCAGATTAGTAAAAGTCCACGAAGAGTTACTAGAGAAAACATCAGGGTAGCATTTTTAAAAATATCATTTTCATAGCCTGTCATTTTTAAATCGTTGTAAAGAAATGATACTGCATGAATAAGTGAAATCTATATTTTTTCTCAGGAGTCAATATGAAGCCTTAGTAAATATATGTTTTTAATTATTTCTCCTCCTCTTCAGCCCTCCCTTATTATTACCATTCCCTTCTGTTATTTTATCTCCCTCCCCTCTGCCCATTCCATGTGCTTAACAGCAGGAGACAAACCTATTTGAAGTCTGCCCGTATTTCTTTATTTTAGAAGTCTTTCTGTGTTTCACTCAACATCCAAGTCTTTTGACTTCCCAGATTGTCCCCAGACAGGTATTTTCAAAATAAATAATGTTTCTTATATTGCTAACTGGACTTTACTTCTGGCTTTACCTTTTCTCTTTTCCATTCTTGTCTGTTACTATGACTTTGCCCTTTTCCTGGCAAATACTGTCGAACTTCAACTGATAAGCTTCGTAAATGTCAGTTTGAATGTCTTCTTCTTTTTTATTAAAGTTTTATTTGGGTTTTCACACACACAAATTAAAAGTATAACATCTTTTTTGAAAATAGCATGGTCCCAGGTTGCACTTCTTCATACAGACACAAACTTAATTTCATGATCATTTTTGTGTTCTATTCCATATCTTATTACTATTCTGCATTTTCTACATAGTTTTTCCCCTCTTTTAATTTTCTC
>BHFT01005256.1:0-41964 GCA_004320025.1 Laticauda laticaudata
CGCGAGAGCTTAAAAAAACAAATATATATATATATATATATATATATATATGATTTTTCATTTTTGAAAATCTTGTTTGCATATTCTATGTAAAATGCAAAAAATGCATTGCCAAGACAAAGTTATGGTGAATATATGACATTCACAGCAGAACTTTTGCTCATTTTTTCTGAGCAAAGTACAATTATAAGACAATAGAGAGAAACAAAGATATGCATGTTATATAACAGATTACAAATAAATTATTTTCTGAATTCCATGAGAACAGAAATGTTATGGGGAGACAGTTCCTCCCTCAGTGCTCTTCATCTTGGCAATTGATAAATTTGTTCATGCTTTAAAAGGTTCCTTATCAATTTGGAGAAAAGTGGAAATCAGTTATATAACATCTTTAATATTTTAACGATCTGGATAATGAAGTGAAGATAATGTCTATCAAATTTGCAAATGACATGAAACTTGTATTTTAAAAGATAAAATTAAATCTGAATAATGAAGTGAAGGAAATGTCTGTCAAATCTCCAGATGACATGAAACTAATAACCAAAGAGATGAAGTAAATTTAAAACAATGTTGATAGATTGGTGAAATGGAATGAAAGTAACAGGATAATATCTAACAGAGTCAGATGTGAGAAAAAAAATCAAATGCACAGATATAAGTTGAAGGATACATAATTGTACTTGTGAAATAGATCTTAGAATAGAAATTCATTGCAAACTGAATAGGAACCTACAGTATTATACAGTATGATACAAAAAAGAAAAATATAATTTGAGCTCTATCAAGAAAGGTATAATTTCCAAATTACTGGAAGCAATGGTTCCACTCTCCTCTGCTTTGGCCAGACTGCATCTCCAATTCTGGGTGCCATACTTT
The DNA here is from genome assembly GCA_004320025.1 of Laticauda laticaudata. Taxonomy (NCBI): domain Eukaryota; kingdom Metazoa; phylum Chordata; class Lepidosauria; order Squamata; family Elapidae; genus Laticauda; species Laticauda laticaudata. The sequence continues at coordinate 880 of BHFT01005256.1, forward strand.
AAGAAGGATTCTTAAATTAAAATTTCTAATACAAATTAGAAAAGGTTGAGAGAAGGATGACCAAGAAGGACCAGAAACTATATCTTATGAAGAAAAGTTGAAGGAAATGAATATGTATATCCTTGAGAAAATAGAAGATTTATCTTCTCAAGGCCTTAAGAAAAATGATAGAAGGTAGAGGATAGCTGTGAGAGAAGATAATAACATTCTTCAAACACTGAAGGGATGTCACTAAGAAGAATATCAGGACTTATTTTTTGTTCCAGATTTCAGAACATGGAATAATTCAGGTGTCAAACTCAAGGCCCACAGGCTGGATCTGACCTGCAATACAATCAGATCCAACCTGCGGGGCTGACCTGGTCTATCCAATGCGAAGAGGAAAGATTGGCCTGGTCTGCTCAGTGTAGCTTCGGCCCAGTCTACCCAGTGTGAAAAGGAAAGATAGGGTCAGCATGGTGTTGGCCCAGTCTATCCAATGTAAAGAGGAAACATGCCTGCAGTTTAGGAGTAGTGTCAAGCTGATCATGCCCACCCAGTCGGTCACACCCACCCATTCAGCCATGCCCATCCAGTTCCCTGGGGTCAACCACAGCTCTGATACAGCCCTCAATGAAATTAAGTTTGACACCCCTGGAATAATGGATTTAAATTACTGAAAGCAGATTCTAGCAAAAACTTCCTTAGAGCCAGAGTAGTTCAACAATGGAACCAAATGTCCAAAGATATTTTATTTATTTATTTATTTATTATTTGTCAGTTGCTTACAAGATAATAGGTATAAGTAAAAATATAGTTATGAATACATGGATACATATAAGAAAAATAATATATATATATATATATATATATATGTATGTATGTATGTATGTATGTATATATATATATATATATATAAAAGAAACAATAGGACAGGGACGGTAGGCACGAATGGTATGCTTATACATGCCCCCTACAGATCTCTTACCTTCAAGAAAAAGCTAGAATGTGTTCGCTTTAGTTTGGGAAAAGACAGTCAAGAGTTGATTGATGGCATTAAATCATGCAGGGATTACAGAAAGCAAACCATAATAGTTTTTTTTAATCTCTCTCTTGAAATGCTAGAAGCTAGGATCATCCAGTGAAGCTGACTGAAAGATTTAGAACAGATAGAAAGAACTACTTTCCATCATTAATCAATGAAATTAAGTATTATAAAAAAATCAAGTATTATAAGTATGATAATGACCACTAACTCGGATACATTTAAAAGAGATTGCATAAATTCATGAATCTCAAATCTGACAAAAATAATTATTTTTAAAATCTTAATACTTTCTCTGGGTTCTAAACAACATGTCCAAACAAAAAGAATTGTTGTGGGATGGGGATATGACTCTGCCTTCTACTGGTGAGCATTCTAGAAAACCTGGTTCGGAACTGGAGGGAAAAAACTAGACAAAAATGTGTTGACAATAAACCTGATCGTTGACATTCATTTAATTTTATTACCACTCTTCAATACCTTATTTACAATGTCAACTAATTGTTTGCTTTGTAATTTTTCCATTATGTTATTGCTAAATAATTCCTAAGGTCATTGACTGCTTCAAAAACCAATGAATAGGATGTTCATAGGCTGAATGTAATATGCTATTCTTGTTTATATTTTTGAATTACTAATAGCAATAATTAAACTGTAATACCCTGTTTCAGACAGAACTGACTATTGATATTTTGCAACTGGGTAGAGTTGCATCAATGGTCATAAATACAATGATGTCTTCTTCTTAACTTCTTTTACCACTTCAGGTGTCCAGGCAGATACAAAATTCTGGTTCTTGAAATTCTGGTGGCCTCAACCATTGTTATTTAATCCTGTTGTAGTGCGTCTTTGATATTGTCTTTCCATCTGGGTCTTCCTCATGTTCTTTAGCCTTCTCCTCTTTTTGTATGGTACAGGATTCCAAAATATTCTCTCCAGGTGAGCAAATCATTTAACTTGCTTTATGATCTCTTTTTTTGTTTGTTTGTTTTATCTTGGTAGTCACTCCAGCAGCTTTCTTCAAACATGTCATTTCTATGGTGACTAACTTTCCTTATGCTTTATTGCAAGTGTCCATGTTTGGCACTGGTAACAGAGGGTAGGGGTGAATATGCTTTGCATGAGAAACTTCTTTGTGCTGATTGGTACTGCCTTGTGTTGTAGGAGTGGGGCTAGCTGTCCCAGTAGTTGGTTAGCCTTACTGCATTGCATGTTAATCTATTTTTCCATCTTCAGTGAATATTGTTCCTAGATATTTAAGCTATAAGAGTTTTATATTTGTCCCCCTATTATTAAGTGTAGGGATTTTTCTCCCAATTGCCATCACTTTATTAACAATGAGGTCAACTGGTTTATTAAAAAGACTATTATCTTTCTTTCTTTCTATTTAAATGTGCTCAATTTGGGGTGAGAGTTGTAATTTGAAAATAAATTATATAGTATATTTAATCATGGTTTTGCGATGGCACAAACAGATGAATACAAATGACATCAATAAAATATTAATAAATCACATAACTGATGCAAATAAAATATTTATTAATATATGAAGGAAAATATCCTTGAAAGAGTAGACAGTTTAATTATCTTCCTTCCTTCATCTCTTTTTTCATGAAGTTACAGAAACTTCATTAAAGAGCTAAAAATTTATTGAAGATGTTTCTGCACTGCTATCAACTCATATTGTACTTTATGGCCAGTCCAATCAATTATAAATGTCAGTTGTTGGTATAATATACCTGTTTAGACAGGAATATCATTAGAAATGCATATCATTCCAAATCTAATCCTAACTCTACCACTTCCAAAAGGTTGATCTACATCTTTACACAGAAATTCTTTTAGTAAAAGTGGATTACAGTAACAATAAAAGCAATCCATTAAATACAAAAAATGAATTTAAAAATTAAATATAAAAGTAATATAAAATTTATAAAGAAATTAATAGTATATGATTAAACACTGGCTAAATAGAAATATTCCAATATAAAGCAAAACTCTAGCACAGTGGATGCCAAATGACTATTTTAAAAGAAGATACAGATAATCAGAGTTAGAAGGGACCTTGTATGTCATCTCATCCAACTCCCCGCCCAAGAGGGAGACCCTACACCATTTCTGACAAATCCAATCTCTTCTTGAAAGTCTCAAGTGATGGTGCTCCCACAACTTTCGAGGGCAAGTTGTTCCATTGGTTAATTGTTCTCACTGTCAGAAAGTTTCTCCTTATTTCCAGGTTAAATCTCTCCTTGTTCAGTTTCCATCCATTATTCTTTGTCTGGCTTACAGGAGCTTTAGAAAATAGCTTGACCCCCTCCTCCCTGTGGTAGCGCTCAAATATTGGAAGACCGCTATCATGTCTCCCCTGGTCCTTCTCTTTACTAGACTAGCCAAGTCCAGTTCCTCCAACCGTTCATTGTATGTTTTAGCCTCCAGTCCCCTAATCATCCTGGTTGCTCTTCTCTGTACTTTTTCGAGAGTCTCAACATCTTTTTTATAATATAGTGACCAAAACTGGATGCCGTACTCTAGGTATAGTCTTACTAAGGCTTTATAGAGTGACATTAGTACCTCATTTGATCTTGATTGTATCCCTCTGTTAATACAATTTAGGATTGCATTAGCTTTTTTGGCCGCAGCTGCACACTGCTGGCTCATGTTTAGCTGGTTGTTCACTAAGACTCCAAGATCCCTCTCACAGTTACTGCAGAAGAAATTCCCCAACCAGAGACTGCCTTCTAAACAAACACAAAATTTTCTGCATTTCAATTGGATGATTAGCTGAAGATGAGAGATAGAAGAGAGCTTCTTAAAAGCTTCCAATATTGTTTAGATACAGATGTTATATCTACACCCAGACTATGTAAGCCTTTAAATCATATGAGTTGTGCTTTTATGTGTAATATAAGCTTGTATAATTGAATAAATGAAGATTCATACTGCATGGTCCAATATGAATGTGCCATTTGATTAACAGTTTGCATGAAACCCTCTTCAGAAACTCCATCTTTTCAGGGGTTATGGGAAGCAGCATAAGAGTTTCCAGTATTTCATCTACTTTTTTTTTACTTTGAGGTAAAAAGTGGAGTAGGTGTTGTTCAGATGTTTTAAGTTGTGCATTTTAATTTTATTTTAATCCTTTGCATGCAACATCTTTTTCTTTTACTCTGTACTGATATCAGTTTGACTGTGGTTCTGTGTAAAACTCTATTCATTTATTTAGGTTATGATTTACTTATTTGCTTACTTGCTAGCATATGTTTTCTTCAGTTAAATACTGTATTGCAGATATTTGATGCAAATACATACCCAGACATGTTTAATGTACATTACTGAATGTTTATTGTTGGTAAGTCAGGCATATAAATTTTTTAAAATGTTTTAATTATAGAGACATTACTACACAAATAGACATGAAGTGAAATAAACTTATCATGCTTATCATTACGCTTCCTTATCTTTTTTGACCATAATATGTATTTAAAAATCTTACATGTATATTAGATAAATGTATTTAATTTATAAATTTATTTATTTAGCAAATTTATATAGTGACCCAACTACCAAAAGATACTCTACAGTACTCTCCTGAAATTTAAAGAGTCTAGATTTAGAATATAATAAACTTGCAATTTCTGGCCTAGGATAAATCAAAATTTATTTTTGAATGAATTTCCACTTTAGGGACAGTTATTTTTTAACTGAGTGAGGCTGGGATTCAGTAAGAGCTTTAAAATATTACTCTGGAAATAGTTTTGATGAGTTTGTTGCTACAGAAATAGAGGTCACAAAATCCAGAAAGTAATGGTTGCCCTGTTTATGTGTTTCTCATCAATTACAGTATAGCTTTCAGTTGTAAAGTTTTGTAAGAAAATAACAGGGTTATACTGCAAAAGAAACTCAATAAAGCAAAGCTCAAATGAGCAGTTGTTGCTCATCCTAACCATCATATAACTCATTCCATATAGTTAATACTGAATTGAATACAGAAGCAGTGTATTCAGAACTCAAGTGTAAAGAAATCAATTTCTCCTGGAGCCAACTTTCACCTCAGCATTTGCAATGTCTCAGGTTAGACTAAATTACAGTGCCCTAAACTGTATGGGGTCAGTATTTTCCTATAAATGTCATTTCGGCTTTGTGTTCCATGGCAGACTCTGAGACTGAGATATGAAGATGCTTGAAGGAAAGAATTAAAACCATTCTGGGAACTGCTGTTCTCTTATTTCAAGGAAATTAATTTTGAAACAGTATCAAAAATCTATCTTTATATCTATCCATCCATTCATCCATCTGTCTTCTCTAGGCTAAGAAGTATAAGCTTATTTGATCTAATCTTATTTGATCTGCCTTTGATTAAATATGTTTTCAAATTTCGATGCCTCTTGTTTGTTCAGATTTACTTAGCCATGCCGTTCACCAAAGTAATTCACTGACCTTCGACCTTTCAAAAATATTTCTATTGCTGGCTTCACACATGTGTCTTCACTGTGTGTATCTTCTTTTTAAGCTAGACAAGCATGTTACATTAGAGTAATTTTAAAAAAAATAATCAAGTTTTTTATAGTTAACACTTCAAGATGAAGTTGCATTATGAAAACTTTTCATGATTTCAGCTTAGCTTTAAACCAATATTTAAGTATCTTTAAAGGACATGATATTTTGCTTCTCATCATGGAGGATAGTGCCTTTCAAAGGAGTTATTTGCAATAATTACTTCATGTCCTCTAAAAGTTTAGTTAACTGATGCCTTTGTCTGTGAACTAACTGACAGGAGTCATAAGAATCCAAAAATAAACTTAGAGACATTTTATTTTCCCCTATTTGAAAACTACATAAGCTTCAGTAGGCCAAAATATATTGCTAATATACAACTAATTTGGGTTATAGTCAAAGGTGGGATTCTACTGGTTCTATCTGGTTCTATAGAACTCCTTGTTAACTTTTTAAGCAGTTCTTGGCAGACAGCCTAGACTTACTGTCTCTGGAGCTTTTGGGGCTTGGCTTTCTTAAAGGGGAAGGGTTGTTTTAAGATTTTTACACTGCTGCTTGGAGGAATACTATCCCTGGACAATCAGCACTTTTGAAAAAATAATTGAATAATGAAGCAGAGCTTTTAGTGACAGGAAATCAAGATGAGTTGACATTCAGCAAGGCTTCTTCGCTAGCTAGAAAAGTTGACATTCAATGTGAGTTTACATACCTTTCTGAGTTTTGGTCTAAAACTGGTTTTGATGAAGGTTAATTCTGTGCTTGGTGAAGTTTAATCCTGTGTTTATTGATGGGATAATTTCCCTACTCAGCTTTTAACAAGCAACAGCTACTGTTAGGATTTAATTATTTGTATTATGTTTGATTTTTTTTTTTGGCATCATGTTTTCTATCTGGGGAGCGGTCTTCCTTCACTGCTTTAATACTGTCTGGCACTGTCTTTTGGGGTATATTTCCAAGAGGCAGGATGCAAGCTTGGCACTGATTTTTTTTTTTACTGCCTTTCTGGGGAGGCATGTGACCTTTCCTTAAATCTGGATGATTTCCTTAGGATATCTTGTGATTGAGGCCAGCTGGTATCTTTAAGTGGTGCAAATGGATCTAAGGATTGCTTTTCCTGGGTGTGCTTTTTCTGGAGAGCTTAAATGATGTCTCTTGCTTAAGGATTTGACTTACTGATTACAACAGTTGATTTAGTGACCATATCAGTTACAATGGCACTGAAAAAAGTGACTTATGACCATTTTTCACACTTATGACTGTTGCAGCATCCCCACTGTCATGAGAGGCCAGGCAAGGAGAAGCGCCCCTTGATATGAGTGATGTCGAGTTGGCCACACCCACCCAGTCACATGACCACCAAGCCACATTATACTGCAAATAACCTCTTTTTTGCTTCCTCATATATTAAGATATTCATCCTGGAAAGTTTTCATTTTACATAACCCGAAGACTATTTAGTCATAAGTCTGTATAGCTACACACATAGCCAGAAATAGTTCCACTAAATTCTTAATTTAGTTTTTTTTTTTTACTTTAATTTTATTTGTTTTTTCAAACATGTACAAGATAACAAATATAGGTATGAACATAAATATGAACAAAGGAAGTAAATACAGATAAATGGGGATAGTAAGACAGGAATGGTAGGCACACTGGTGCATTTATGCATGCCCTGTAACTCTGTAACAATGGAGTCAGGGAGAACATTTCAGGCATTGACCATTCTGTTGCTGAAGTCATATTTTCTGCAATCAAATTTGAAGCGGTTTACCTTGAGTTTGTATCAATTGTTTGCCCATGTATTATTATGTTTGAAACTGAAGAAGTGATTGACAACCAATATGTTGTAGCAGACAATTTTGTGTACTATGCTTAGATTGAACTGCAGGTGGTGCAGTTCCAGGTTGTCTACTCCCAAAATTTCAAATCTAGAGGCATAGGGAATTCTATTGTGAGTGGAGGAGTAGAGGACTCTTCTCGAGAAATACCTCTGAATCCTCTCAATTGTGTTAATGTCTGATATACAGTATGGGTGACCGACAAACGTGCTGTGTTCAAGAATTGGTCTGGCAAAGGTTTTGTATGTCTTAGTTAGCAATTCAATGTTACCAGAGAAGAAGCTTCACAAAATAAGGTTAACAACTCTTAATGCCTTTTTGGCAATGCTGTTAGTGAGCTCTGGGGCTTAGATCATTTGAGATGAGTACTCCTAGGTCCTTGACATTGTGAGGGCCATCTACAAGATTGCTTCTGCCCAACTTATATTTGGTGTTCTGATTTTTATTGCCAATATGTAGGACAGAGCATTTATTATTTGAAATTTGGAGTTGCTAGTTACACAACCATTATGACACAGTCAAGGTCGCTTTGTATGACAGCAGCATTGTCAGTGGTGTTAAATAATTTTACAACATTGGCAAAGAGGATGCAGCTGCTTTTAATATGTTCGCATAGGTCATTGATGTAAAGCAGAAAGAGTGTGGGTTCTAAAACCCTGTCTTGGGGGACATTGCTGTTAACTGGTGTTGGATTTGATACGGCCCTCCCTATTTTGATTATTTGTTGCCTGTTTGACAAGAACACAGCTATCCACTTGTGCAGGAATCTGGATATGCCATTAGAACTTAGTTTCAACAGTAGTAGAATTATTCTAAAGGTTTGTTTTTCTGAAGACATCTTCATAGACATAGTAACTGGTTTGTATAGTAATAATGTGTACAAGGATAATTGATTTGTTGCTAAACTATGCTATGAATTTTACTTATTGTCAATCTGTTAACTAGCACTGCCATCTTCTGGAGTAGAATAAAGTTTTATTTTAGTTAGGTAAAACCTGATCACTTAAGTATTTAGTGACAAGTTTTTCCATTACTGAAATGCAGCTTTTTATGTATTAAAACAAAAGTATTTTGTCTTAGAATCTAATGTATTCCCTTCATCCTGCATCCAGGAACTGTTGTCTTCAGACAAATAGTATGCTTATGAACAAGAAGGATCATAGAATTAGCAAATAATATGGCATCTGCCCTATTGGTCAGAGTGAAATGTTACCATGCAGTCACAAAAAATTTAGAAGAAAAGAATGTAGATATTTAAAATAGCAAAAAGGATTTAAAATCCTTTTATCATCAAACATGAAAAATGTCCCCATCATTATTAGCTGTGAATGGCTCTTGAAAAGTGAACTGCTGGCACAGGAATAGCATCACTGGAAAAGAGAGTTTGCATTCGTATTTGCTTCTAAGTGATTCCAATTTGATTCTGGCTTAGTGCTTTTTTGTTCACACTGGATGGAGGAACCCTCACAAATCCAGTAATTAAATATCAACATTCAATCCTGAGCTACAAATATTTTCTTCCAAAGTTCACTTTTTGCATTATTTAACAATCTTTTATTATAGCATATCTCAAAACCTCTGTTTACAAGAACTATTTAATGTAGTTTTCCTTATATACAGGCAAGGCATTATTACCTTCTCCTGTAACTGTGGAATTTAAATTACAGAAAGCAAAAAAAAAAAATCTAAAATGTTATAAAGGGACACAGCTAAGGAAAAATTGATACATTAAGAAAAGCTAATACCATTTTAATTTTTAATTACAAATATGGATTTTCACACAGATAGTGTAAGAGAAATCACAAACTGATTCAGAAATAGAATCAAACAATTTTAATTTTAAACAAGCTAGAAAAACAGGAAGCAGAACAAAATTGAAAAGAACCATTTCATCTGTCCTTGAACTAGTTATTTATCTTTTCTACTTAGTGTATTTATGCTGACCTCTTGTGGCTAAAGTGCTACATTATAGTTGATTCCCAAAAAGTGGATTCTGCACTTGCAGGCAAATGCTACAAAGAAAAGAAAAATAAAATTTATGAAGGTGGTAGAAATTGATACTATTTGCTGTCACATTTTCATTATACTTTTAACATTTTTTTCTGCCCACATTTCTTGAAAAAGCCTCATACAAGAATTTCCCTCCTGATAATTTTGCAAGGAATTTAGCTGGGAGTTGGAAGTCAAAGAGGCTGCAAATCACTGGAGAAATAATTGTATAGTCACTCAAATTTCTCTATCATCTTGTGATAAAGATTAATGCAAGAACTATATATTTAATCCAAAAGAATTGTATTGTTTTGAAAAATATTTTAGTTCTCAAGATTTATACAAAACTAAAAAAACAAACATTCTGCACTGTACTAAAATAATTAGAATTAAAAATCTTACCAAAAGAGTGTGGACTCTCCAAAATGATAGTTCCTACAGTACAGTAAAAACCTCATTGTAAATTCTGGTTACCTTCCAGTGGAGTTAGGGAACTTCAATTTAGCAACAAACAGTAGGCTATTGTGATTAAATTAACATGGGAGTTGGGATTGTGAGTTGTTAAGAAACATTTTACAGACTGCAAGTTTAATGGAGCTGAGAAGTTTAAATATCTGCTTCCCATAACAGAATTTGAGAGTGTATTCACCATCAGCAGGACAGTTGTGACTACTTTGGGACCTGGGGAATTGTTTTTTTATTTATTAAACCAATTATGCTGCTACTCCTCTTATTGCTACAACTCTGATCAGCCAATACTAAAGTAAGACCAAAAGAACAACAAAACAACCACAAGTAATTTAAAACAGAAATTACAATAATCAGTATATTGTGTGTATATAGTAAGTGATAAGTAGCACCTTGAATTGAACCTGGAAACTGACTGAAAGGCAATGAAGCTCTTGGAGTAATTGCATTATACATGCAAATCATGAACACTGAATACTGCCCTCACTACCAGATTCTTGAACTGCTGCAGCTTCCAAATGCTCTTCAGAGGTAGTTTCCACTGGCAAGAACCTCCTTATTCAACACATTTGACTTCACTTGTGGTTTCACATAGGTTTCAATAGAAGCAGAAGATAAGAGAGCACTGTGAAACCCTTCCTTCTCTCATTGTCTGGAACCAATTCCAGAGGAAGGGGGGAAAACGCACTGCAACTCTTTGTGTCCCATTCTTAATCTCCTGAAATGATCCAGAATTGATACTACTATCAATACTATTGATCAGGTTATCTCCAAGTTACCTTTTATATATGTGTGTGTAGTTCCTTTTATATATGTGTGTGTGTGTATATATGTATACACACATACACACACACACGGTTAAGTGGAAAATTAACAATTTAAGTTCAAAACAAGACATAATAATTATTAAGGTAGCATCTAAAAATGTAGGCAATGCAAGCAGGGAGGGTTTTTTTTGCAAAATTAAGATGTTCTAATCTGATAAGTTCAATATTTCCAGATATTGATGGAGTTCTTTAAGTATTGCTCCAAATAGCTCAACCATGATTGGTATAATAACAATTTTGTTTCCCATAGGAGTTTAACTTTGATTATTATGGTTGGTCACACAGGCAGATATTTAGACTGAATTTGGCATTTTGTCCACCTGTTGCAGGATGTAAGTTGTTCCAAGTAAACAGTATTTTGCGATAATTATTTCTTTCTTCTTTTTTCCCCAGTCCTTGTATATTTGTGACAGGTAAGTAACTTCTCTTCCAGTAGTTCTTCAGCCAATGATCCTGGTTCCTCATCCAGCAGTCTAGAGTCCTGTAAACAGTGGTGGGATTTAGCTGGTTCAACCACTTCAAGAGAACCAGTTGTTAACTTTCTGAGCAGTTTGGTGAACTGGTTGTTGAAAGAAATCATTAAGGCAGAGAACCAGTTGTTAAATTATTTGAATTCCCACCATTGCCTGTAGACCATTTGTCATTATAAGTCCAGAAAATCTAATACGTAGTATAGTACAGTCCTTGTTGATCTGGGCACCAACATATCTGGTATGGGTTTCTATAACTCACTATACTGTTTATGGGAGAGACACTCTTTTTCTGGCTCCTCTGATGATATCTGTCCAGAATGGTTGAAGCTCTGGCATAGCTCTCATCTTTCTCAGAGTACAAAAACCCCACAACCATGTCAAGGTAGTGATTCACTGTGAGTGACTATTGTTACGGCCTTCTATATGAGATAGTTCTTTGATTCACTCAGTTTCTGTTTTAGTTGCTAGTGTATTTGCATAATGATTAAACTCTGAAATTCTCCCAAAAAGTATTTAAAAGGCAATTCATATGTGAATTATTCAATGCAATTATCAAGAAATATTTCAAAGGAAATAAATATGTCAAAGGAGATGTAATGCAATTATACATTGTGAAATGAGTGGAATAAATTAATACAAAGCCTATGTGTGATCATTTAAAGACAACATAATCCTGTTCAGGTAAAAACTCAGCTCATTTTTCACATCAAGGTAGGAAAGAAACAACCAAAACAAGCAAAATATATAATATAAAAATACATAAAGAAACACATACAATAATTATTCTACTGTTATTTGAAATTAAGAATCTATTCAGATCCTATCGCTATTTTGAAGGTTGGGGAGGGGGGAAATACAAAATATACTGGAAGTCAATGTCTCTTGTTAAGAAAGTCAACACTGAAGGGGAAAATAACCTCAAATGTAAAAAAAGCTACAGCAAAAAAAATCAAATAGCATCCTCTGAAAAATAGAAATATTTCTACATAATACTAATTTGTCTTCAGCGTAAAAGTGATATTTCTGAATAACATAATGTGTCTCTGGGGAAAGAAAATGGATGGAACAAATAGTTAGATTGCAGTGTCAATATGAATGATGGAAATAATTGCTTTTCCTCTGCTTTACATGAAAACAGAAACATTGAATAATCATATATTTGAGAAATACAGTTTGCTGATAAGTCCAGAGACAGGATCAAAAATTAAATCCCATTGCCAAACAAGATTTCTAAACAGCAAATGTTATCACTTTTTCATTTTGAATACTGAAGCTTTTTATAAAGGCAATCTTGAGAAAGATTGCATAATCTTATTGAATACAAATAAAAACATTTTACCCACATGGGATTGATACTATGAAAGAGTGAAACCATAGCTGCCTACTATTGCCCCTCTGTTAAATCAGAATCTTGTCCTGAGGTTAACAGCTGATCTTCCAGTGAAGTTCCACAATTTCTTTCCACTTTAGCACCAAGAAGTACTCATTAGGAAGGTACTAATAAATCTATCCACACTCTTCTCTTAATTGTCAACAGTAACAAATTCACTCCTAATAATTGTCAAATAATGATGAAGGTTAAATTTATATCCTGTAAACAAAGCTACTGAGTTGAATAGCTCTCTTAAAAGGACATAGTTTTAAAGTAGTTTTTTAAAAATGCACGACATAATACAGGGGTGTCAAACTCACGTCGTACCCAGACCTGCCAACCCCTGATAAAGGAAAATCTGGAGACCCATGAAAAAAAATCTGGAGATTCTACAAAAAATAGTGNTCTGAGAAGTGGTGTCATATCGTCATGGCGTTTGTGTCAGAAATCAGATTTATGCACGTATAAGCCGACCCCCAAATTTGGAAAAAAAAAAAAAAGCATTTTAAATTTGGCGTGAGATTGAAGAGCCTTGTCGTGAGACCGTCAGACATGCCAAAAAATCATGAGACTCACGGCAGAACCATGAGAATTGGCAGGGCTGCATACCATCATCATCAGGTGACATATCAGGACTTTTTTCCCCTTCACAAAACTGGGTGTGTTTAGTGATATTACCTTCTAATAATCCTCAAATGATAATTGGCTTGCTACTTAAAGGAAATCTGGGTCTCACATTTCACCCTCAGTGCTTGGTTATTGAATCTTCAGAGGCTGCAGTTTTAAATGCCAGGTTGACTACTAATAAAGTGTCTTTCATTCATTCACTCTCTTATCATGCATAAGAGTGCCAGTCTGGCATTTATAACAGGGCCTTTTTATGGTCTAGAGAGATGTGTACCTCATTCAAAATTGGGCCTACACAGGTTTTGATTGAGTCCACACTTGGTTGTTGGTTTCCTTGAGACAGGTGGTGGTGGTTTCTATCATGAAAGATGTGGTGGGATGCTCCCTCCTCAAAAGATTCTCCTTAGAGCCAACAGTTCTGCACAGTTATTACCTGAGTCCAACTTTCCTTTTTTATGAAAGATGGCTAAGAAGTTGCTTAGACTGCAGTTATAGAGAGCCCTGGAAGAAGTGAATTATGTTATGTGCCTTCATTCCTCTGGAATTTCCCTTGGAACTGAGGGAGAAAAAGTAGATGGAGCATAGAATGCCATGGAGAGCAACTGAATGAACTTAACTTAGGATGAGTTTGAGTCACTAATAAAGCCTACCTTATGGCAGTAAAGATGGCAAAAGATCGAACATTCCTTTACTCTTGTATGTAATCCATCAGCACCTTAAGATAATTCTGACCACACTGGGAGGGTGGGTTCAGAGATCTACCCACAATAAAATATGCTGTGCATCTGTTAGATTCACTCTAAGTTGGACTCTAGCCTTGGAGCAGGTCCTGTGGGGATGTCTTGCTTGGTTATCTGCAAGAATCTGATCCTGCTGATGCTGAAATATACAATTATCACAACTGTCAACTTGTCCACCTATGTATTTGTTGCGTTGTTGCGAAGTTCTCCCTCTGGTCCGCATTCCTGGTGGGAGCGCGGACCATTCTGATTGGTTGATGCCGTTTGACAGCACCCAGCTGGATATAAAGCAGCTGTCAAACGGCATCCAGCTGTTGCCCGCTAGCTGACTGCTCGGTTAGCAGCCCTAGCATTCGCGGCAACCACCCTTTGTTTGCACAATAAAGGCTCTTCCTGTTTGTTCCGTGTCCGCCTTCAGTCATTATCCGCCGCTCTCTACACTGGGCACAGTGGTATACAAATTAAGGTGTATACAATAAGAGGCGACCGGACAACAGCAGCGTGAGCGCAAGTCACTGTTTAAAGAGCCCGGAGTCACTAAGCAAGAGCTGAAGGCCACTAAGAAGCTGCTGTCACAAAAGCCGCGTGATGCATTTCGGCAAGGGCAGAAATTCAACTTTTTCCTAGCGCGAATAGACTGTCATCGCGTAGAGAAGAGATGTCTTCAACCCTGCATTCCGGCCATTTTAGACCAGCGGCAGAGACTTGGGAAATCCTATAGGAACCTGCTTCGACTGCTTCCTGGATGCTATAGACTTCACCTGATAAGCTTCAGCCCTCGATAGAAAAAAATCCTATTTCTTAAGCTTTTGTGGGGCTGCAGTGTTTTGAACTGCGCACAGCATTGTTAGCCCCCACGACTTGTCAGAGAAGTCCTTGCGGGGGAGCTTCAAGAAATCCTCTCTAATCACTATTCACCCCAAGCCCTCACAGATTGTAGGAGACATGCCTTTAGGAGGCGAGTTCAGGGTGAGGAGAGACACCTCAGTGATACATGGCTGCTCTGAGGTCTGCCTGCCTTACATTGTGGATTCAGGATTATCTGATGGATATGCTCCGTAGACCAAAATAGGTGTGTGGGGTTAAAGACTTTAAGGCTGCAAAGGCGGCTATCTAGCCAAAAGGGACCCTAACCGCTAGAATAGCATTAAGAGTCTCAGGCTGCTGACTTTCTTGTCTCCAAATCTGCAGCTGAAATCCCAGGGAAACACAATCAAACAAAATAGCTCAAACAATCCATTTTGATGAGGTTTTCTCCTGATGAAGGACTCTGAGGATCAGCTGTTGTAAATCGTCTTAGAACAACAGAGACCCCCTTCCAGAAGACTCAAAGTCAAAATAGCTAGTTTTTCTCCCCGGCAAGGGCAACCCATCTGTTTGAAGCTGTGAGGAAATCACTTAAGAGGCATCCTGTAGGTTCAGGAATACCAATCTTTTAAGTCTGCCAGAGGAAGTGTCGTCAACTTTAGCAGGGGTTGCCAATCTGCGAGAAAACGCATTTATACTCCAGAGACTGTCAACGCAAAGCATCTTTACAAAGGCAAGTGGAAAGACTGCTTATACCTGTGTCCACTTCAAACCAGTCCCAACAACAGTTCTAACCAAAATCAGTATTTTGTCTCCTTAGAAGCTAAACCTTGCAAGATGGAGGGTGGATACAGGATCTGCTCTATCCATTATTTCATATGGAACACCTCAAGAAGCTGCTACCCAGATTTCCAAAGAAGAAGCTCCTTGACTGCCACCTGACTTTGGCGAGATTACCAAGGCAAGAATATTCCTGTCCTCGGGAAAGGTAAGTTCCTCATTCCATTCAAAACTTTTAAAGGCCACTTGCTCGTTGTTATAGTGGATGGTCTCTCCCCAGTTTACTGGATTTAGATTGGTTCCCTGCCCTTGCCTAAATATTAACAGGCATCCACTCTGTGTTAAATGCTGAAGTAGATTCCCTATTCAAAGCTATGCTGATGTATTCAGCGAGGGTTTGGGATGTTACTCAGGCGACCCCCATATCATTTAGTGTAGACCGTCAAGCAACTCCTGTACGCCTGAAACCTTGTAGAGTGCCTTTTGCAATCCGTCCTCAGTTAGATAAGGAACTTGACAAAACTAATCAACAAGGAGTCTTAGAACCTGTAGATTTTGCTAAATGGGAGACCCCCATAGTAACTCCTCTTTAAAAAGATGGTAGCATTAGGATATGTGCTGATTACAAAATTTCCCTGAATAGCACACCTCCAAATCAGTGCTTACCCAGTTCCCATCATTCAGCACCTTTTACATTCTTTTGAACCTGGGTTAATTTTTGCAGAGCTGAATATGTCCCAGGCATACCAGCAATTCCCTGTAGATGACCACACAGCAAAATTGCAGACAATAGTAACTCACAGGGGAGCTTTTAGGTGCAGACGCCTTCAGTCTGGCGTGAGTGTAGCCCCTGGATATTCTAGTCCCTGATGGAGAGGCTACTTCAAGATCTCCCAGGGGTAGTCCCCTATTTTGATGATATCTTAATTTCAGCCACAGACAAACCTCAGTTGTTACAAAGAGTAAGGTCAGTTTCTAGATCGATTCAGGCAAACAGCCCACAAACTTAAGAAAGACAAATGCAACATTGCCACTAAGCAAGTTGATTTTCTGGGCTATAGAATTGATGCTTCTGACATACACCCTATAGAATCTAAAGTCAGGGCCATCCATGAGGCAACCTACTCCTACCAACAACAACCGAGCTCCAGGCCTTCTTAGGACTTCTCAATTTCTATGCTGCCATTCCTCCCTCACAAAGCTTCAATCGCAGAGCCTTTACATAGACTTTTGGACAAAAAGTCCCCCTGGCGTTGGGGACCTAGGAAGCCCATGCCTTCCACTCTGTCAAATCCTTGATCACCTCTAAAGCAGTTTTAATTCAGTTCAACCAGCATCTTCCATTAGTTCTTGCTGCAGACACTTCCCCTTTTGGTATAGGGGCTGTTCTTAGTCAACAGACTGCCAAATGGCTCTGAGGCACCCATTGCCTTCTCTCCAGAACCTTTTCTTCAGCTGAGCGCAACTACAGCCAGATAGACAAAGAGGCTTTGGCTGCAGTTGCCTCTGTAAAGAAAATTTCATGAATTCCTCTTTGGCCATCATTTTGAACTAATCACAGATCACAAGCTCTGCTAGGCCTTTGTCTGCTGATAAACAAACACCTTCAGATTCTATCCCAAGGATGACCAGATGGACTCTGTTTTTGGCTGCTTGTTCATACAACTGATCCATAGACCCGGAAAAAAACCTCGCACATGCTGTAATGCTCTCAGCCGCTGCCCATTGCCGGTTCCAGTTGAAGACCCTGCCCCAATCCATGCTGTTTTCGAATTCAACGAACTCAATCTACCCATTACAGCCTCTGACATTGCTTACCACTCCCTCAAGGGACAGGTAATTGCCCAAGTCCTTGACTGGGTGGGAAGGGGGTGGCCAGATGTCCCTTATTTCCCCTGAGTTCCTGCCCTTCAAGGCATGCCAGCTGGAACTGTAATCCCTTCAGGGTTGTTTGTTGTGGGAACAAGGGTGGTCATTCCTTCCTCATTGCAAGCTTCAGTTCTGAAGCTCCTGCATGAAGGCCACCCGGGCATCATTAGAATGAAGGCCCTGGCCCGTAGTTATGTCTGGTGGCCTGGCATGGATACCCGGATCTCCAGCTGGGTTAGCATTGTCAGCCTTGTCAGACAACAGACCTGCCCCACCCACTGCATCCCTGGAAAGTGGGAGGACACTGGGAGCCCCTTGGTCCAGGCTGCACATTGACCTGGGGATATGCAGGGGCATACATTTCTAGTAGTAGTAGACTCCTTCTCAAAATGGATTGATGTGGCCTTGCTGCCCACAACAACCACCCTTGCAGTTACCAAGGCCCTAACCAGGCTATTTGTGACACATGGCATCCCTGACACAGTAGTGTCAGATAATGGCCCCAATTTATCTCCTGCGAATTTTAACTATATTTAGCCAACCTGGGGGTCAGGCATGCCCTCACAGTCCTTTTCACCCTGCTAGCAATGGAAATGGCTGAAAGGGCAGTTAGGTCAGTGAAAGAAGCCCTAGGGAGATTTGGCCAAAGTGACTGGCACTCTAAATTGTCCAGATTTTTGCTATAGCCAGCATATAACCCCTTATGCCACTACCAATAAGTCCCCAGCTATGAACTCCTTATGGGTAGGCTCTTGAGGACTGCCCTGGACAGGCTACACCCCCACTACGCCCCAGTGACTCCTCTTGGGTCTGACAGCCAGCCTCGGGAGTTTGCTTTAAATGACCTGGTTTATTGCCCGTAATTATGCAGGCCACCCCTTATGGGTGCCAGGACAGGTCATAGCTGTGACAGGGCCTAAGTCATATAGGGTGCTGCTGGAAGATGGTCATACCTGGCGCAGACCATCCAACCAGCTGAGAAGGCGTGAAAGTGGCCGCTGATGGACCCGGTCTACCACCCACCGACCTGAGTCTACTACCAGCCGATGAGAGCCTGCCGCCTCCGATTGAGGACACCCAGGAGAGCCGTGGATGGAGGGACCTACCTGTTCCAGCGCCTGATGACCCTTCTACAGCTCCAGAGGATGAGGTTCCTGCAGTAACCAGCTCCGAAGAGGCCCCTGAAGCAGAGGACTTCGACCAACGAACAGAAGCCTCTGTTCTGCGATGTTCCAACCGCCAGAGAAGATGGCCAGCTGACTTGCGGGACTACGCATGCTCCTTGCCGGGGGAAAGGAGTGTTGCATTGTTGCGAAGTTCTCCCTCTGGTCCATGTTCCTGGTGGAAGCACGGACCATTCTGATTGGTTGATGCCGTTAGCCCAGCAGTCACGGCAACCCCTTTGTTTTCACAATAAAGGTTCCTGCCTGTTGTTCCGTGTCCGTCTCAGTCATTATCTGCCGCTCTACTACAGTATTAGATCCATGGCCCTGTCCTTCTCGTTCTCTAAGGCCTCCTAGGAAGTGACATGTGGTTGGATCCTAGCTCTAGTGAATACTTCCTTGAGAGACAGGGTCATTCCATTCTCTCTTAAAAGGACAGTGATTCATCTCCTACTCAAGAAGCTATTGCTAGACTTTACTGTGCTGGACAATTTCTGGCCAGTTTACAATCTCCCCCTTTTGCAGCAGCTTCAGAAAATCCTGGTAGAAACTGATTATTTGTACTCTTATAATTAGCATTTAGACCAGGGATAAAAATGATATTGATTAATCTTATATTTGATCTCTGCCTCTGTGTCTTGAAGATAAGGTGGTACAGAACACAGTGACATGGGCAATTATGTGTGCTCGGTCAATTTGTTTCACAAGTTCCATGGAGTGCCAGTATGCTCCCAAGTTCAATTCATAGTGTTGATTGTAACTGATAAAATCCTTCATGACATAGGATGATTAATTTGAAGGAACTGCCTCTCACCCATTATATAAACCTGTCCCATTAGGTCCAGCAGAAGAAGCATGCTTCCAATCTCATCTAAAAGGGAGATCTCTGTAGAAAGAGATCTTTTTCCATTGTTGCACTCATCCTTTGGGATTCTTCCAGAGATTGGACTTGTGCTCATTTGTCAATAATAACTTTTTAAAATGCAGTTGTACATTGTATGTTTTTTCTTGTTTTTGAAGTTTTTATGGTATATTTTAAACAATTCTTAGCCACCAAAATCATAAACTTGATGTGGGTGGCCATATAAATTGAATAAATAAACAGATAAATAAAAAAATATACACAAGGCTTCAGACTGGAATTCAGTTTGGGCAAAGGATTGGTCATGCTTATTGATGACCTTTGGCAGAGCTGAGACAGATTCATCCTTTTGCAGTTTGGTTTATCAGCAGCTTTTGATATTGCATCCTTCTGAACCAGCCATGGGGATTGAAAATTGGAGCACTGTTTTTTGGTGGCTCTCTTTCTTACTTTGTAGCTGGTTCTAGTTAGTGTTGATGGGAAGTTTCCCCCTCCTTTGAGGAGTGTCACATGGTTCTAAACCTTTTTCCCTTGTTTAACTTGTACAGGAAAACACTAGAAGTCGTTCAGAATTTTATTATTATCAATATGATGATGATACCCAATTATATATTTAGAACAGAGATGGTCAAATCTAACACAGCCCTGGAGACTGTGGGGGTCTGAAGAAACATTTCTGCCAGTGGGGGTGCGACTTCACTGGGTGGGGGGCTGGCTATGTTCTGATTGGCTGGGTATGTGTCAAGTCGCACCCCCACTGGCAGTTAAAAAGAAAAAACAGCTGCAAGCTCACATTACTCTGAGAAGCACAAAGCCAAAAGACATAAGCCTGAAGATGATGAATGAGATTTCGTCGAAACGTCACCAAAATACTTCCAATTTTACACGGGAGAAAACCCGAATAACCAAAGATCCACATACAAATACCCGTGAAAACCTCAGAAAACAAATATATACATATACATATACATATACATACATACATACATACATACATACATACATACATACATAACATATATATATATGTTTTTTTAAGCTTTCGTGGGTACTTACATGTGTGCTGTTTAGCTTTCCTCGGGTATTATCCCACGTCATTGTAGTGTTGTTAAAGTTGTAGCAACGTTTCAGCAGAATCTCATCTGCCATTCATCAGGCTTCTGCATGGATGTGTGTCTCACAGCTTTTGGTTTCAAATTCGAGGCTGGTCCATTCTGATTGGCTAGGAGCCTGGGTCTGTGTTTACTGGACTTGGAGTTTGATTGATTGGTGTTTCTGGTTTCTTCTGTCTGTTTTGTTGGCTTTGATTGGCTGGCAACACTCTGTTTTTGTGATATATATATATATATATATCATTCCATACAGAAGCCTGATGATGGCAGAATGAGATTCTGCTGAAAAGTTGCTACAACTTTAACAGAACTACAATGAGCTACAACTTTAACAGAACTACAGTGACGTCATTGGAATGTCTTTAAAGTTGTAGCAACGTTTCAGTTGACGTGGGATAATAATTATATTATATATGCTGTTCAGCTTCCTTCGGGTATTATCCCACGTCATTGTAGTGCTTTTAAAGTTGTAGCAACATTTCAGCAGAATCTCATCTGCCATCATGAGGCTTCTGTATTGAATTCGTCAGATGATTTGGTAAATCAAACAGTCAAAACATAGATGAAAACTGCATGTAAAAAATTGAAGTACAAACAGAACTTGAATTAGAAATGACAAAGATTGCTATTTAAGAAAAAGAGAAGGCTGATGGTAAGGCAAGGATGAACAGAGGTGCAGAAGCCCATACATAGGTTTCACGTTAATCTCTTTTGCAGTTGGTGTGTCCTTTGAAGGATCCTTTGAAAGATTTGTGCCGGCATGGGGGCTGCAGTGTGGGAAGGCAATCCCCTGCAGTGAAGAGGAGCCCTCCAGAGCCCAACAAGCAAAAACGCCGCCTATCAATGGCGGCTCCCGAAGTCTGGACTGCCACCGATGTAAAGAAGCGAGTGAGTAACAGTTTGTGGGATCATTGGTGAAGAGTATGGCAGAGAAAATTAGCGGCAGAGAGATTGGACTTTTATAAGGCTGTTACAAGTGCCTGTCCGCGAGCCCTAAAGGAAGTGGCCAAAAAGAGGATGCGAGGCAAGTGAAAGTGAAGGGGCTTGGCAGACAGAAGAAAAGATAAAGGACAATAATGAGTAAAAAGGTATCTGATATTAATAGAAGGGAATCTAGCATCTGGAAGGTGACTGGAAGATGTGGAGGATTTGGACATATATTTTTTATATTGAAAAACTTTTATTTAAATCGGAGACGGGGAGAAGATCGGAGCTGACGGAACAGAGGACAGTGTGGTGCCACAGGTGATACTTAGAAACCCTGAAGTTATCGTAACAATATAACTTCTCTGTAAACCACTTAGGGAGTATACTGATCCAACTGAGGAGGTGGTTCCATCTGAAGAAAATCAGGAAAATTGAACTTAGGAATGCTAAGACAAAAAAGTGGAAGCTTCCGAATGTATGGAGATACCGTGTAATTACGTCACCACTCAGCATTTTTACCTCCCCACTTCTGCTGCATTTGGAGTAAGCTCTTAAACTTAAGAGACATAATAATAATAATCTTAATAGTGATTATAAAATATGTATACTGGAGAAAGAAAAATTGATTGTTGTAATTGATTGTTAAATAATTGAATTAACTTATTTAATTGTATTTATTAATAATAGTGATAGTTATACTTTGATTAGATATATAGGGAAAATAGTAAGAACATTAACTATTATTTAATTAATAATAACTATAGAGGATTTTATATATTAATATTATAATTCATTGTGTGATCACAATTATCTACTTGGGATGAATGTAATTACTGTTTGTGTTTAAGAATATTTTTAAAGGTTAGATAATACAAATATTTATTTATAATATTTAAATATAGTTGGATTTGGATATAATATTTATTTATATATATATTATTATGTGAAGTTATGTATAGAGGCTGAGCATTGAGGCCTTACAAAATTATATATGTGATTTAGAATTTGGATTTAAAATAATACAGTGATAATATTTTTTTTTAAGTTTTCACTGATTTTTAAGGACAAACAAAACAAATTAAACATTAAACATCCAGCTTTCTTCCATAAGTATACAAGTGGCCTCGTATATACGATTTGTCTGGAGGACCGTCTCGATGCTTGAATGGTGGCAATAGCATCCCCTTAAACCTGTGGGCCCTTAAACAGCTCCACTCAACCTCCATGTGGCTAGACTGAGCCATGGTAGTTCAGATGAAGTATCGGCCCTTGGGAGAGGGAAACCTTTGATGGTGGAATTTTCCAAGGTTGTTCTCTCGACAGGTCCTGTAAGTCTGCAAACCATGTTCGCCTGGGCCAGTAAGGGCGAACCAATATCAATTCCGCTCGTTCCTCCAATAACTTCTGGATTAACCTGGGTATTACTGGGAGTGAGGAAACGCATATAGAAGTCCGGAGGCCAACTACATCGCGTTGACAGCTCTGCCCCCTGAGTCGGGTACCTTGAAAATATACCGGGGAATTGGGCGTTGAGAGGAGAGGCAAATGGACCGATCACTGGTTGCCCAAACCTCTGCACTGCTTTCTGGAAGGCAGACCAGATGTAGGCGCCACTCTGCCTGATCTATAGTGGCCCTGCTGAGCCAGTCTGCTTTGTGTGCTTAAGGCCCCTGCTATGTGCTCTGCCTTGAGCGACAACAGATTGGCCTCCGGCCCACTTGAAACAACTTGGCCGTCTCCAGCATCAGAAGTTTGGAATGGGTACCCCCCTGGTCTGTTTCATGCGGGCCTTGGTTGTGATATATGTCTGTCAAGACCAGAATGTGGTGTGATTGGAAAAGGTTAGAAAACTGTGTAAGGCCAGGTGAAAACTGCTCGCGTGCTCCAACAGATTGGATGCTTTGTGATTGTTCGGAAATAGTCCAAATTCCCTGCGCAGTGTGGGATTGGAAGTGAGATCCCCATCCTACCAGGCTGGCATCAGTTTGATCGTTGCCCTGTAAGCTTCCTTGAAAGGACACCCTTGTTTATCGTTTTTTTCGCACCAACAGCGGAGCAATCAGAGAACATTGTGCAGTACCTTTATCCGGACATTGGAAGTGGCTCTTCCAGATCGCTGGAAAGGTAGCAGGAACCATTGCAGATCTCTAGAATGGAATCGAGCCAAGGCACAATGGAAATACAAGGAAATCAGTTTCCCTAACAGATGAGACAGCGCTGCCAGGGAAACCCTCTTTAAGGCTCTGATCTCTATGGCCAAAGACTGAATACTGTTTAACTTGTCCTGAGAGAGAAAGACCTTGTCCTCCACAGTATCTACCACTGCCCCTAAATGAACTAACCTAGTTGAGGGGATCAAATGGCTTGTATCCCAATCTATGGAAAAAGCTGTGACCCTGAAGGATCTCCAGAGTAATCTTGGTAATCCAATTTTGCTTTGATGTCTGGAAGATAACAAAATTAAAATATCATCCAGATAACATTGTCACCGAATAGATTTGATCCTGAGTGAGGCAGCCAAAGCCTCTAGGTCCTTGATAAAAGACCTAGGGGCCAAAGCCAGACTGAATGGTAGGGTGATATATTTGTAGTGCCGATTACAATAGCAAATTCTAAGATAAGCCTCTGTGAGATCTATAGAGGTCAGGACATTGTTCTCTTTGATGCTGAGCAGAATGGACTGGAGAGTAGTCATCTTGAATTTTCGATAAACAATGATCTGTTCAGACATTTGAGGTCCCGAATGCCCTCTCAGCCCCCCGAACTCTTTGGGACCACAAACAATAGAGAGTAACAGCCTTGACCCTGCTGTTCAGATGGGACCTCTCCAACTGGCCCGAATATGTAGAAGATGATTGATAACTTCCTGCATCAACGCCCTCTTAAATGGGGTCCATGGTCTAGCGCCAAACCCTAATAGTGACCCACGCATCCACAGGTGGAGCTCGACCCACCCATCAGAGGTGGAGCTTTCATGATCAGCAAACAATTTTAGCCACCCTCCAATGGGAACTGCTGTCAAGGACTCACTTGGGGCGATGAAAAAATTGGCCTCCGGTGCCTCTGGGGTTCTTCTGTTTTGGCCTCCCGCTGACCTCTATCGGAAGATTCAGACCTATCCTGTCTAAAATTGGGCCTGTAGCCTGATATTCTGAGATCTGGGAACGTATGGGCCTTGATAGTAGGGCTGAAAGGAACCCTTCGAAACGACTGGGGCGTTCGGTTTTCAGACCTCCGAAAAAGAGGGGAAGCACTTGTTTCTTGTTCTTGTTCTATTCTCTATAAGGAGGGGTCCAAGACACTGCCAAATAATTTATCCCTCGATATTGGGGCTGATGCCAACTTGCATTTATGCTTGGTATTCACCTGCCAATGCTGAGCCATAGCAGTCTCCGTGCTGATACGTGAGATGCTATGGCCTAGAGACGAGAATTTGACTGCAAATGTGGCATTGGGTGAGAATTCTGCCGCTGCAATAATTTAGCTATGTCCTGTGGGCTCTGACATTTGATGCCGGCAATATACATCCTCAAGTGGAAGAGCCATCGTAGGAGGACCTTGTAAAAAAGGATGCTGCTGTAGCTGCCCTAATGGCCCAGGCATCAGAAATATGCACCCTATGGAAGTGCCAACTCTGCCTCTCTTCCTTCAGTCTCAGGGCTTCCTCGGCTCGTTGGGAAAGGTTGAAGAAGAGGCCAGTGCCACAATGGGCTCATCCACCTCCAGCGTTTTGAGAAAATTTGAAACACCTGTTGGGGCTGGGTATGATGCTGCTGATGCCATTGATTTTGTAAATCAGCAAACATATGAGGGACAGGAATAGTTTCCGCCTCATTAGCCGGTTTGAGACTATTAGATCCTTAGATTCATCCTGAGACCATGTTGACAATGATGAGAGTTTGATGTGCCTAGTTTAGCGGGGTCTTTGCCTTGAACAGTAAGGATTTAAAGAGGGGCGGGCAAAAAAGGCCAGAAAAGGTAGGTGGTCCGGAATGAGGCCTTCGTCATCAACATTCGTTCTAGTGGGTCAGCCTCTGACAACCCCAGGTCCATTTGATGGATTGAGCCACACTCCATGGGAATATCCTAATCCTAAATTCCACCTCCTCCTGAAGAACCCTGGGCTGGTATGTTAGGAATATTGGGGAATACCTGAGTTGATGTTGTCCCATTTTGTGCAAAGGATCGAGCAGACAGGATCCCACAACCAAAGTGGTGAAGAAATCTGGTCCTGATGAATTTCTCTGAACTCCAGCCGCAATGCCCCTTTGAATCGCCATCTCCATCCATTGCCTCATTTCGATGAAATAGTCTCAGGTAATCCCTCCTCCTTCTTAGGCCGGCGACCCGTGGCGGTGAAGCGTTGCCTCTGGGATTTGCCAGGGCAGTGCTGATTGGAGAGATGTGCCTATGAGGTTGTCCAGAAACAGCCTGCCTAGGCTGGGTAGATAAGTCCAAGGGCCTCAACAATGGATTTGGGACCTGATCCGATTGATACTGTCATAGACATCTTGTCTGCCTCCCTGGCTCATTTCTGCAATTGCTTCCAAAGCTAGTGCCACCATGGCATCCTATCGCCGCCTTAGAGGACTATTGGAGGCTCACTGGTTATCTCGGGATAAGCATATTGTCTGAGGGAAAGCGTATCACCTTCATTGTGGATGACTGATTCTCTTGCCTCTGACTTTAATTTTATTTTTTAAAATAATAATAATAATAATAATAATAATATAATAATAATAAATATAATAATAATAATTATTATTATTATTATATTATTAATATTATTATTATTATTATTATTATTATTATTATATTTGACTTGGGGTGATGCCTTCCCCTGTGTGAAAGTGGAACACTCCTCTAGGAGAGTAAGATAATATATATATAATATATATCCTTCGGGTATTATCCCACGTCATTGTAGTTGTGCTTTTAAAGTTGTAGCAACGTTCCGGCAGAATCTCATCTGCCATCATCAGGCTTCCTGTATTGAGACGAACTCAATACAGAAGGCAGATGAGATTCTGCCGAAACGTTGCTACAACTTTAAAAGCACAACTACAATGACATGGGATAATACCCGAAAGAAGCTGAACAGCATACATGTAAGTACCACGAAAACATGAAGAAAACATATATATATACTACACCCATATACATATACATGCCTTATATCTATATGTAAAACTGTGCATATAGTAAACAGTATCAAGGGTCCCAACAAGGAAACCCACAAGCGCTCCAAGTGAGAGACTTTCTGGATCCCTGGTCCCACAACAAGGGAAAACCAGCTATACAGGTTCTGAAGTGGATTCTTTCCTGTCAAAAACAAACGTCCACTGTTAAAATGGCACTTGTGGCTTCACTCCAAAGAAATGATCCAAGAGCAATTGCAAGGAAATGCTGTTTAATGATTAGCCTGCTTATCCAATGCAGCCAGACAAAGGAGACATAAATATAGGGAGAACGAAGTGGGAAGGTACTTCCCCGGTCCCAGAAAAGGAAACCAGTGGGGAATGGCCCCTGTGATATTTAGGCGTGGACTTTGAGCTAGCTGTTGAAAAAGGCGGGGAGCCAGAAATCTCTGCTGCTAATGTCTGAGAAGTCTAACGAGCCACTGCTGCTAAGGCTCTAACTGTGAGTTAAATAGCTTCCTGTCAGACGAAACAGCAAGGCGAAATGAGCAGCGGCTGCGAGTGCTCCGCTACGATTGCAGAGAAAATAATTGGAAAGTATAGATAAGTAACTGTCTGAGGCAGTCGCCTCAGGCTACTTGTGGAGTAGCAGACTCCCGCTAGTTACAAAGAAACTGTTTTTAAATTAATACGAGGCAACCTAATAGAGGCACAAGCCTGAAAAAAACCAAATTAAATGGGAAGAATTACAAGCCAAAAATAACCCAAGAACAAACCTGAATTTGAATAGCTGAATCAGAAAAAACCGTTCCAGTCAGGAGTGCACAACCTCTTATCATGAAGGCTGAGCTAAACTGAGGGGACGCTGGGGAGGTGTCCCGTGGTGGAGGAGGAGTGTCTGGAGTTTAAGCCCAGCCTTACGCAAGAGACTGAAGCACCTCACTTTGGGTGCTCTGAAACAACTAGTGGAGAAAGGAGTCAGACAGGGCTGTCCACTTTCACCCCTGCTCTTCAATATTATCACTTAGAAGTATTATTAATGCAAATTAGACAGAACCAGACATAAAAGAATGAAGGGTTTAAGAAAGAAGAATATTAAGTTTGCAGACATTTGTGGATGATATATTTTTTTCATTGAAGAACCAATAGAAAAGAGGACAAAAACTGATAAATTAAATTAGAACAATTTGGAGGCAGTAGCAGGACTAAAAATTAATAGAAGAAAACAAAATTAATGACCAAATAATATAACAGAAAAACAGAAAATTAGAACAAGAGAAAGTTCTGGGAATACAAAGTGATCAAGAAAAGTTAAATACTTAGGAATCATGGTGACAGCACATTGTAAGACACTTAAGGAAAATAATTATGATAATTGAATGCAAAGTAAAGAAGAGGATTTGGAAACATGGGGCAAGCTGCAACTTTCATTTTTAGGCAGGATTGCTATTAAAATGAATATTCTTCCAAAAATTCCTCCATATATTTCAGACAATCCCAATCAAAGCTACACAATTTTTTTTATTGAAGAAACTTAATAAATAACTGTAAAATATTCATCTGGCAAGGGAAAAAACTAGAATACTTAAAGGCAATAAGCAGGATATGAAAGCAGGGGAAGGCATGGCGTTCCAAATTGGCAGTTGTATATAGTGCAGCCTCTTTAGTATGGTTGAAGGAATGGGTGAATTTAACCAATAAGAGAATATTATTCTTAAAGCCATGACTTACAGAGGGGGTAGAATGCTTTTTATGGGGTGTGGGAAAACTAGCAGAAATATTTTCACAGACATTAATACAGAGAAATCATTTTTGACTAACTTAGAGAAAATACAAAAACCCACCGATTTTTAAAAATCTATAAACCATTTTAAAGGAATCCCTTCAAAAAACATAATGGAGGCGATGATTCACCCAAATAATTTAGATATTACTAGAATGATTATATGTAAGAACCTATTGGATATGCAAGAAATCTGAAATTGTGGCAAGACCTTCAATATCGGGAATTAAAAATTGATCAGTGGGCATATCTTCAAATTCAAAGATAATATAACAGACAAGAAAGAATTTGGAACATAACAATAAACTCCAGCAATTAGATAAAATTTTAATTAGGATCAGGCCAAAAAACAACAAAATTTTACAATGATTTATTAGAAGTAGAATTAGAAGAAGAAATTGTAAAAGGGAACATGATAGCCTAGAGTGGGAATAATAGGACGAGTATCACCATAACAGAATGGGAAAAGTTCTGGGGTAGAAATAATAATATACAAAATCAGTAGCATACAAAGAAAATACCTATAAAATGTTTTATAGATGGCACCTTTCTCCTTCGAGATTAGCGAAGATGCACCCCAATATGTGTCCAAATTTGCTGGAAATGCAAAAAAATAAAAATAAAAAATAAAGAGGGAACTTCTTTCATATGTGGTGGTCCGTACAGCTTAAAAATATTGGAGAAAATTAGAAATTGGCTGGAGAGAATGACAAAAGAACAGATTGAATTCAAACCCATTTCCATTAGGGATCTTTGATAAACAAATACCAAAAGTGAAATATATAATATATAATATTTTGACAGCAGCTAGATTGGCTTTGCACAATGTTGGAAATAGCCTCATGTTCCATCAGAGGAGATGAATTATTCAAAAACTTTCAAGTTGTGCAGAAATGGACAAATTAAAAAATAAAGACACTTCAATATATCCAACAGCTGAACTGCTGGTCACAATGGAATAGAGCAAAGATAGAATTTCACACTAAAAGGCAAAAGAGGATAGGATGAATCGTAGTAGTGATATACAGATATATGTAGGATTTAAGTGGGTATATGGCATAAATAAGGATGAAAAAGGAGGTCTCACAAACTGTTGAAGATGAAAATGTTTTTAATTGTTTTCTGTCTTTTTCTTTCTATTTTCTTCTTTTCTTTTTCTCTCTTACATTTATGTATATATTGTTGGTCTGTTTTAATTGTAAAATCAATAAAATTTATTTAAAAAAAAAGAAATAGAGAAGTAAGAATACAAATTTAACAATGTACTTGCATGCCTAAGCGGATAATTAGACTCTGCAGAAGCAATAAAGTTGCAAGCTATTAATTACATAGTTGCCATGAAACCATTATTCTTAGGAAATAAAAAATAAAAATTGTGGCAAGTTTTTATTGTAATAAAACAGTATAGCAAATAAAAAATTAAATAGAAAAAATTATTAAAGTAACTTCTGCACTGCTGTGATGAATCTATTGTATGAAATAATATCAAGAACAGAGATATTTTGGTTCTGAAGTTCCTGAATAAACAAGTACAACTCTGCCAAACGACCTTACAGTAAGCTCTCAAAATAAATAACATGGGAATAAATGTATTAGAAACTATTGTACATTAATCCATCTCCTCCTAATATCTTCCAGTTGGTGCAATTGTGCTGCAGTAGTCTGAAAATGGCAGTACTTGCTCAAATATACATTTGGAGAAACTCATTAGATGACTTTCTATCAACCTTTCTCTGTTGTGCTTCTTGTAAATAAATATAAAATGAGGGATTTCTGTTGATGCAAAAGATCTTTAGAGAAAGACTGCTGTAATCTCTGGACATCCTGACTCACAAGAAGAACATAATGTCAAGGAAAAGGCCATCCTAACTCCATCTATTGACCACAGAAGAAACAGCAGAAATGTTCTTCATGGCCCTTCTAAAGAATCCTTTTAAAAAAAAACCTCAAGTACCAGATGTTTGTGGATAAAACAGCAGAAAGAAAATAATAGTCTAACCCTATGCAAGGATCAAGGACTATAGAGCTGGTTGTGCATTTGGATTTTTTTGTTTTGTTTTATATTTCTTGTCAGGTACCTTGAAAGTCATTTGACTGAAAAACAGTATATTAATTTTCAAAATAAATAAAGGCTTTCAAAACTACATATAAGGTTCAAGGCAGCACTATCACACAAGGATTACAGAAATTTGGAATGATGCCATTATTTGGGTTTTCATTTAACATTTTGCATTTTCATATGATTTGCTGTATCAGCTCTTTTTTTCTCGCTGTGCAAGGTCAGACTTTTGCAACAACACAAAATATTCAGTGCAATCTTGAGAAGCCTTTTTGTGAGTACAGTACTTGTTGGTTTCTAAACAGCCTGAAATTATTTAGCTTTTGTTTCCTCTTATCAGTATCAGGTAATTTAGCTGTATAAAAAGAGAAGCAATCATTATTTTCTCACCACTATCAAACACATTCTGAGATATGGTAATAAAATTCATTAGAACAATAAAACCTTGTAATTTAGGCAATCTACTTTGACCTAAGAGTTGGGAGGCATGTTACTCCTCCTCCTAAAGAGAAGTTTATTTGTCGCACCAGAAAGTTCAATGAGGAAATGTTTCCAATAATTTCTAAATATTCATGCTACTTGCATTGGGCCTTTTATTTTCATGAATAATGTAAATCAGAACTTCCATGGTTTTATTTCAGTTACTGGAACAGATGAGATCTCTCAAGTCTGATAACAAAACTGATTTTCCTTTGGAAAATCTACTTTTTCTACTTTATTCTAATAGACTTTAAAAATTATCTATCTATCAAGCAAATTTGGTTGCCCATCTCTTGCACAAAATGTCTCTGGGCAGCATACAATAAAGCCAACGATTAAAACATTCTACAAAAGCAGTTCAAAACCAATTAAACATAAAAAAGAACAAATTTTTGAGAGGGAAACAACTACTGTAGTGTTATGAACTTATTTGATTGAGCATTGCAAAATAGTCAAGGATGCTGCTGTTGTAGTTTTTATGTTATGCATCTCTTTGTTGGCCTCAAATTTCAAGGGACTTGAATGGGAGGGACAATTGAGAGGCAACCTGGCACCAGTTCTTGGCCAGAAATTAAGCAGCTGCTCCAATGTTTTAAAATGTATTAAGCAACAATAGTAACTAGCATATTTTGAAGAACTTTCTAGTCAGCTGAGTTTCATGACTAGCATAATGTCATTAAAAAGAGGTTTGCCCTGTCAGATTTGGTTGTATTGTGCAATAAGATCAGATGATATTTCCCCAATAAGTTTTGCAGAAACTTTTCTGAACAATAATCCTTTCCGTTTTAATGAAATGACTTGAGATTGCTCTAATTTGCTTGATTGCATTAAGTGTAATTTTGTATATTTTACAGTCTAACTTTTTACATATCTGTTTTGTAATCATAGCCTATTTGTAATATTTTAAGATATCCCCATTGATCCAACAGTTATCTATCCTGTATTAAAACTAAGATATCGCCTTTAGATTCTAGCATAAGGGACTAAGATTAAGCCTACACAGAACACCTACAGTAAATTTGGCAGGCAGGCAGGCAGGCAGGCAGACAGGCAGGCAGGCAGGAAGGAAGGACCTATAGTAAGGAAAAGAACTAATTTTTGCAACAAATATTAAAATGTATGGTTATAGAGCAGGATCTTCAAACTTAACAGCTTTACGATTTGTGGACTTCACTTCAAGAATTACTCCTCCAGTCATCTTAGGAATTTTGGGAGTTGAAGTCCACAAATCTTAAACTTGCCAAATTTGAAGACCCTTGTTATATGAGCTTTAAAAAACATTCCAAATTTTCAATCTTTCAAATTGGACCCTCAAGCTGTTCTAACTATTCCAAGAATTTGGATTATAATGTACTCAGAATAAAAAAACAATTTGAGTAATATGAGTAACCCATTTTGAGTAATATGACTTTTAGTGTTCTAGATAGTTCAATTCTGCAACTGGGCTTTTTTCTGAGAGAAAGGGATTTGCTTCTTAGGACTTTTCACTTTTCTAGCATAAGGGCAAGGATTTATTGTGATAGGTTTAGGCTGGATGGGATGAGATAGAAAGGCCAAGGGATGCAGCAGTTATTTAAGCAAATAGCTTAAGGACCAAACAACAGTTTTGATTCTCCTTTGCTTTTGTAGAGATTGGAACACAGTTTGGAGCCAGGTTATAAGAGATTGTGAATTATAGACACAAAGCTAGCCAGAGATGACCTTGGGCCAATCACTCTCTAACAAGAAAGCAATGGTGAATTACTTCTGAACATGTTGCCAAGAAAACTGCAAGTACACGTCTAAGCAGTTGCTTGACGTCAAGTCTGACTGCAAAGCACAAAAAGTTTTTTAAAAATCTGATCATTATTTTGAAGATCATTTGACTGAAGATCATTTGACTGAAACTGGATGACTACTACTGTTGGGGCTTTCCTGGTGATATTACTTAGATGATTTAGATAAATCAATGCTTTAGTGTTTCTATTTTAAAGTAGTATTATGATTGGTAAATATATTTTAAATGTTTTTAACCTTTCAATTACTTTTCAATTTCAATTTTGTACAATTTAATGAATTTGCATTTAAAGCTGATTATAGAAGTAGTCATGCAATGTATATACATGAACTGCACCCATATATTAATCTCAAAACTTGCTTTTTCTCCTGACTTTTTTCCTAGTTTAGAGAAAGTCCTGTATGAATCTGAAAAAAGAAGATGCCACTACAGAATTAAAAAAGAGGATAAAGGCATGATTTCCTTATCAAGACAGTGAAAGGATGATAGCAAGCATCATGGAACCTTGATTTTTTTTTCAAATACTCACACTGTTGTACACTAGTGTTCCCAACAGGCAACAAACATGAGATTGAAGTGGGGCCCAGTCTGATAGAAAAGATCTTCTCCTGGCACAAGAGAAGAGGCAGCAGGTAATCAGCCATGCCCAATTATCACAGATTGCAGAGCCAACTTGAAAAAAGCAGCCTATCAAATATAAGTTACTTAGTGTCAATTGTATTCCTTAGAGTCATGTTGGATGCCCTTGAGCTTCATTGGACCAGCACCAAGTCCTTTAGTATAGGAGTTGTTATCAGAACTCTTCCAGACAAGTGCCATAAAGTTATTTGAGGAATTGGCTCAATCAGGGCTGCTAGAACTGCCATGTTGGAAGTTTCATCCACTAAAGAATGTTATCTGACAGGATCTAGGAGAAACAGAGCTAACTTAAGATAAGTTGGGTGGCCAGTAAATTTTACAAATAAATAAATAAACCTTTTCTGCCATGGAACCTATCTTGTGGAACATTCCTCCTGTTGTCAGAATTGGCTTTCTACTGGGCTTGAAGACATGGTTTTGCCATCTGGCCTCAGTGAATGGTGGTGGTGGTGGTGGTATAGAATGTGCAAAATGTCTGTATTGTTAATTATATTAAATGTGCTCTCCAACAAATTTATGTGTTTAATAGTTTTAGTAGACTATTTAGTAGTATTTATTACTTTAATTGTCTTTGATTTTGGTTAATTTTGTATTCCCCTGTTTGTTTAACTCTGTAAGCCACTCAGATGTATGTGAGATGAGCTGCTATGTAAATCAAGCAAATAAATAAGGATACTTTGTCATTTTCACTGAAGTGCGAAAGAGAAATAGATCTGATCCTTCAGGATGCCTCTTCCCAGGAAATAAAAAGGACCAGTGAACTGGAAACTCTCATGATAAGGGAATGAAGCAATTGATTAAAATAAAAGAACTGAAAAATAAATTTTAATGACAATATAATAACAATTACAACTTATTCTCTATAGAACATACAGTATATGTGAGTTGGTAGTTTTAGCAAATCTACATAGCATTTTTCATATAAAAAGATATATCCACTCCAGATCTGGCAAAATATCTAGAGTTCAGGATTCTAGATCCCGAAATCCTCTCTGTATATTGGCTGCTCATGGCCACAGTTTGCATTCTTTAATTCAAATACATTTAAAATTAAATGGAGAATAAGAATTGTAAACATCTATCACAGTCCTCAGATCAATGTATTAAGTATCACCTTGTTTCAGAGAATCTTTCAGAACAATTATTACTCTTAAGGCTAAAGTAAATAATTAACTCAAAAATTATCACTGTTCTAGGTTCCATCCTGAATTATTTTTGTCATTTTTGCTTCATTTAACTACTTCCTGTTTATACATGAACTTATTGGTACCAGGTGTTAAGATATTTTCTTTAGGAATGTCACAGTGAAGTTGAAGAAAAATGATTATAGGTTTAAGGTTTTAAGTTACCAGTAATTACCCTTCTATTTAACTTGACTAACATGAGACATATGACACAGAATGACTGATGACCTGAATAATATACAAGTAGTTAAATACACCTAAGTGCTACTAGAATTAATAACATTTGTGCCAAGGTAATTTATCACAGAATCATAGTTCAGGGATACAGATATGTTAATTATCGAGATTATAGTAATGAAGAGTTATCTAGTGTCTGATTCCAATGTTTAGAAAATAAACATTGTAAATGTTAGTTCTTCAGAGAACATTATTTCCAACAACAGGTAAAGGAGATGGATGCTTGAATAGTTTAAATATTTTTTACATATCACAATTTAATTTTCTATGAATAAACTGAAGCTGAAATTCTCTTGACAGGACACTTTTTGGAGTTTCCTTTTACTTTTTTTTCCTGTTTCCAGTGGTGCTTCCTGCTGTAATTTTTTTTCTTATTCCATTAATTTTTGTGGACACTAGATGGAGCTATGGCAAAGCTATGTTGTATGTGTGTGTGTGTGTGTGTGTGTGTGTATATATACACACACACATATACATACACATACACACACCTGTATGTATGTATGTGTATATATATGTGTGTGTATATGTATGTATGTACTGTATTTTACAGGCATGATATATATAAATGTACACATAGGCACACAATAGTAATTGACCCTAGCCAAATGGTCACAAGAATGATTTAGAATTTTTTAGAGCTTGTGGAATTTACACCAAAACTGACGCAGTTTATGGAAGCTAAATTTGAGATGTTTGAAAAAGAAACTGACCAAAATTACTGGTGATGCTAAACAACAAGAGTTGACTTTTTGGAAAACAGAATTCATATTAGAGATGCTAAGTTAAAAAGAAATTAGATAATATTGCATTACTTAAACACAGAGTAAAGGAATAGTGCCTAAAGTTGAAAGAGCGCTACCAATTATATTGTACCTTCAAACTGAAATAGTTCTGTCTTTATACCGATTTCTAAGCTGCTGGCCTATAATAGACTTCCTCCTACCTTTAGTAGGTATTGACAGTACAATTCACAGAATTTTGAGACCAAATAGTCATAAACTGGTAAAAACTTTGAAGTTGCCATCCAGCACACCTGGAGTGGCATTTGGAGAAGACTCGGAGAATTCCAATAGACGGTCGAGTTAAATAGATAGATAATCATTATTAATTTAATTAATTATTAATTTAACCAATAGCACAGGCAGACCAGGCAACAACTTGAGAGGAAATCCAGACCATAACTTTTGATAACAAGAGGCAGTACTGAAGGCCTCCAGAATTCAAAATCATGATCTAATGACATTAGAAATCTAGTGCAGCATTCCTAAATCATCCTGTCTAAACATGTTTGACCACAAATCCCTGAATTCCCACATAGAATGACCAAAGCAATCATTATAAATTATTTATTTCATAGTGATCACAGCTAAGTCATAGTGATTCTCTGCTAAGATGGCGCCAACGACGGTTGCCTCTGTGAAATGCTCTCTAATGGTTTCCAGGCAGAAGGAAATCAACAACTAGCAGATGAATGTGTTTTACTGCAGGTTTGAAAGGAAACTTCAGCCACCTATCTCCACAACCAACATCTCAAACACACCAACAACAGCCAAGCCTCCTACAACTGGCTCCAATCCATTGGGTTCACAACCTCTGGTGATCACAGAAAAAGAAGTTTTTGTCTATTATACAGACAAAAGCCAGGAAAAACACCAGGACCAGACAAGATAACTCCTTCTTGCTTAAAAGTCTGTGCTGACCAATTGGCCCCCACCGTCACCCGAATCTTCAATAGTTCACTAGAGATGTGCTATGTTCCTTCCTGCTTCAAACGCTCTACTATCATCCCAGTGCCAAAGAAGACCTCCATCAAGAAACTGAATGACTACAGACCAGTTGCTGCAACATCTGTAGTTATGAAAATCTTTGAAAGGTTTGTGCTGTCCCACCTGAA
This sequence comes from Laticauda laticaudata, assembly GCA_004320025.1. Classification (NCBI taxonomy): domain Eukaryota; kingdom Metazoa; phylum Chordata; class Lepidosauria; order Squamata; family Elapidae; genus Laticauda; species Laticauda laticaudata. Next base: position 37,446 of record BHFT01005256.1, read on the forward strand.
AACCATCTTGGATCTGTTGTTAGATCCCATGCTGTTTGCATACTGAGCAAATAGATTGACAGATGATGCTGTTAATATGGCTCTCTGCATTATATCCTACAACACCTTGAATCTCCAAATACCTATGCAAGGGTCCTCTTTGTAAACTTCAGTTCAGCATTCAATACCATCATTCCAGACACTCTTCTAAGTAAATTAAACTAACTTTGCGGTACCTGAACAAACTTGTAAGTGGAATCATAAGCTTCCTAACAGACAGGAAAGCAGCAGGTGAATTCTAAGGCAGAATCAACATTCCAAATACCCAATCAGCACGAAGGCCCCCCAAGGCTTGTGTGCTTTACTCCACTTCTCTTCTCCCTATATACCAATGACTGGCCATCTCAAAACGATTTCCAATCTGTTAAAATACCTGAAGTTTGTGCTTGATGACACAACAGTTGATGCTCTCATTTGAGACCAACGCATGAATCCGCACACAGAAAGGAGGCCTATACCAATTTGCTTCGTAGTGTAACTGGAATAATCTGGACTGACACACACAAAACCGTAGAAGAAATGGTTGGTAGAAACTTTAGAAGAAAACCCTCACCACACTACCACCTTATTACAATTACTAGACATACCGGATCAACAGTAGAGACCTATCAAATTTCCTAGGTTCTACTTATATCACAATTACCTAACAATGGACAATTAACTATTCAAAAATGTCATCAAAAAAGCACACAAAGCAATGTTCTTTTCTGTGCCAATCTGAAAAGCTCAAATCTGCCCAAGGGAGCTCTAATCCAGTTCTACAGAGAACCATTGAGTCTATCATCTGCACCTTCTAAATAATGTCTGGTTTGCGTTCTGCAACCCAACAGGACAGACACAGAACATCAGAGGATAATTAGGACTGCAGAAAAAACCCAATCACTACCTCACCTGCCTTCAGGTGAGGACCTGTATACCTGCCAACAAGTCAAAAAGAGCGGCTGTGAAAATATTTATAGACCCTTCACCATCCCCCAAACAAAAAACTGTTTTCAACTCCTTCCCAAAACCAACACATATGCAGCATGCCACCACCCAGAACACATATGTACCAAGAACAGTTTTTTTCCCCGAAAGCCATCACTCTGCCTGAACAAATAATTCCCTCAACCCCTGCTTCAACTATTACAAAATCTGCACTACCCTATGTAACTGTCATAACTCCTATCACCCCATCCCCTCCTTACTTGTAACTGTATGATTGCACTTTGTCGGCTTCTATACTTACGATTTATTATGATTGTTTCCTAGTAATATGATTTTGCATTGCTTATGTACCCTATGACTATCATTAAGTGTTGTACCTTATTGATTCTCGAGTTCCTGACGAATGCTCATCTTTTCTTATGTATCCTGAAGAGTATTTACACCAAGACAAATTCCTTGTGTGTCCAATCATACTTGGCCAATAAAGTATTCTATTCTGTTCTATTCTATTCTAATCAGAAATATATAGTAACAGCATAAAAATACTGTATCCACAAACGGTTCCCTGTTTGCGAGCAACAGTAGCTCATCATCAATCCCTTTTTACTAGCACAATCATCCTTACCAATAATCTTTGACAATATTCCTGAAGAACTGCTAGTAGTGACATACATTCTGCCAATGGCAGAATTATGGAGGATCAGGTTATTCCTGATAACATATCATAAAATAACAATTTATTTATTGTTTGAAAAATAATGTGAATTCCAGTGTTTTATTATCAGCCTCGAGCAGATTTATAGTCAATTTTCAAATTACATTAGTAAGTAACAGATTTATTGTTTTCAGGATGCAATGTCCATTGGAACAGGAAGGGTCAGAAATAACTAAACAACAAGAAGAAAATGCATACTTTTCCTACTTAACATATACTTTTGCTATTTTGCTTAACATATAATTTGCTATGTAGTTCTGTCATAATCCAGTACAATTTATAAGACCGCTTATCCAGCTGTCAATCTATTCATATATTCCAGTGGTGGGATTCAAATTGTTTAACTACCTGTTCTGTGGGTGGGGTTTGGTGGGCGTGGCTTGGTAGGCATGGCAGGGGAACGATACTGTAAATTTGCATTCCCACCCAACTCCAGGGGAAGGATACTATAAAATGTCCATTCCCTTCCCACCCACTCACCTGATTTCCTGCTCCATTTCTCTTTGTAGGGCAACAAAAGAAGACCCAGCTGATCAGCTGGGACTTGGGAGGTAGAGAATACACAGATGGGGCTAGTCAGAGGTGGTATTTGCCAGTTTTCTGAACTTCCTGAATTTCCGCTCCAGTTCTCCAGAACTGGTCAGAACCAGCTAATACAACCTCTGATATATTCAAACAGTGCCACCTCAGAAATATAGAAACTAAGCAAAAGGAGAAGAGATCATCCAAATGAAGTTTTCTTTCCTACTCAGTAGGTGATTAAAATGTTGGAAGAATCATGTATTTTGTTAAATAAGGACAAGCTACCTATCAGTTGCCTCTACTTTGCGGCACAATTTCAGGAAATGGAACAGTGTATTTAGAAATCCTCTGACCATTATGAGAACATATATTCCTATCATACACATTCTGAAACTGGAATCCTATGCAAAGAATGTTGGCAACTGAATGTTTACATGGAAGCAAAGCTTCCAACACAAAATTGCTATCTCCTAAAATGTATTAAATTAAAAACAAAAATAATACTATTGTATTAAGGATTAATGTTGAGCAGCAAGGGAAGAATACTAGAGTTATGATTCTATAATGAAAAGCAGGGCAGTTATAGATACAAAATCCAAAATGCCTTCTGTAACAATTTCATTAAAACTTTCTTCCTATGGGAAAATACAAGATAGTTTTTCAAAGTGCATCAATATTTACATACTTCAAACTTCTGGCTGCTCTTTTGTACTGTCAGAGCGGAGTCCACAATCATCCGTGACTTCGCTCTGAGCTCTCTCGTTGGAGAGTCTCAATTGGGACCGGAACCATCATGTAGGGGTGGTGAAGAAAGGTCTGGCAGGTTGAGGGGAGTCGCATATCCCCTCTCTGGAAAGGAAAACCTCCACCGAAGATGTGCTACAGTAGTAGCCTAAAATGGCTACCATGAAGACGGGAGGCAGTCTGGAAAGCTAAGACTGTGCTGGAGCATAGAAGCAGTCAATGGTGTGTGGACTGGGTGACAAAATATCGAACTTTAGGGTAACCTTGACAAAATAAACAGAATTCTCATAAAGAACTGGGCTAGCTGTGATTGGAAAGTAAGAGAAAATTGGGAAATGCAAGGAATTTATTTTTTAGGGAAAGGGAAAATTAAAATAGAAAGTAAACAACTCAGACAGAAAATTTTTACAAAAAAAATAAAATTGGAATTGGTTATTGGACAGGATTTGGCATGAAAAAGGCATTACTTAAAATGCTGGAATTGATTGTTTTGAAAAGAAAATAACATAATATTTGGAAAATTGGTGAAGTTTATAAAAGCACAAAGAGATGGGGGGAAGAATGTGGAAAGTGAAAACTGGATTAAGAACACCACCTGTCAATAAAAGAAAAATCCTGCAGATCATTTCAGACTAACTATTTAATTAAAGTGAAAATCCAAAAGGACTAAAAAGAACTACATTACAATAAGACCCCAGAAGTTGAAATATTAAAATTAAACAGCGAAGGAGTATATGAAGACATTACTCCTGGAACTATTGGTTATTTTTTGCTTGGAACTTTTTGAAAAGGAATAGATGGATTAAAATTGGGAAATAAAGACTTGAGGACACTGATTTTGAAAATTAAAGAAAGATGCTGGTTTAAATAAAATAAAAAATATAGGACAATTGGATAATTGAATACAATAAGCAAAATAAAGATTAGTGAAATATAGAAAGAAATAACGTTGGAACTTTGAAGTGCGAATGAAAAGTGGGACAGAATCTTGGACTTATGGACTGAAATATAGAGCATACATGAAAATCCAGAAATGGCGACCCAAACAATAGAAGAAGAAAGAAGACAGAAGGGGGAAGAGTCAGATAAAAGAGAAACCAGCAAAAGAAAGCAAAAGAAACAACAAATAGAACAAAAGAATAAAAAGGGCATTAAATCTAAGATGTTAATGACTGATGTAATAAAGAAAGAGGAAAATGCTTTGAAGGTTAAACAAAAGAAAAGGAAATTGCAGAAAGAAGAGCAGGAGAGAGTGGGGATAAAATTTGATAACTGGGGGGAAAAACAGCAGCAAATAACAGTGAAAGGAGGAATGATCAAGAGAAAGGGCCAAAAATGATAGAGAATGGAAAGCTAGCTAAGAAGAGACGAACTAATATAGTGAAGAAAATTAGAGATGATGGTTAAAAATGGGAATGATGGAGACTCCACATGAAGGGGTATTGTATTTGTATGTGGATCTTTGGTTGCTTGGGTTTTCTCCCACGTAAAATTGGAAGTATCAAGGCAATGTTTCGATGAAGTCTCATTCATCATCTTCAGGCTTGTTTCTTCGGCTCTGTGCTTCTCAGA
>BHFT01005257.1:0-17972 GCA_004320025.1 Laticauda laticaudata
CTTCCAATATGAATTGATCAGTCTGGTGGAATCATCTATTCATGCTTTCAGGTCTTTTTTCAATCTCTATGGCTTCTCTGATGATTCTGTGGCTGGGTTTTCTATAGCGGCTAGGGTTTGGTGCCTTGAAAGTTGATGTTGTGAGCCTGTGGCTTCAAATGTGTTGGACTATTGAGGAGGTTTGTTCCAGCTTTTTTACTGCATTTTTGGGTGTTCATTCCAGGCGGGTACTTATCTTCATTGGTCTGTCCAATGTAGTTGGGCCGGGCATAGAATGCACAGGGAACTTCGTATATGCCTTGGTTTTCCAAGGTCAATTTGTCTTTGGGTTCCTCCAGGATGGCTTGCTATTTTTTTGCTCTGTTTTGAAGAGGCAGTCTGATGTGATTGCCTGTGTAGTACTTACTGATTTTATCTGTAGTACCGTCTTATGTAGACAGGAACAGCTGTTCCAATTAGGTCTGTTGATCTATCCTAGGTCTCTGTTATGTCCTTGTGTGTTTTTTGTGGATCAATGCTGGTGATTTTGTTTTTGTGGAAGCCGTTGGCTGTCAATACTTTAGTCAGGGTGCATAGTTCAGTTCTTTATATGTGTCTTGTCTGCAGCGTTTGGTTTCTGGTAATTAGTGTTTTAGCCACGGAATTTAACTGTCTGGTGGTTAGTGGGATTGGTGTTGAGGTAGCTGTTGGTGGTGTTTTCTTTGGTATATGGGTCCAGTGTGCATCTGTTCTCTTTGTAGATTAGTAATTCTAAGGAATGGTAGTTGTTTGTTTATTTCCGTTTCCAATGGTGAACTTGATTTTAGGGTGTGGTGTGTTTAGGTGTGTAAGGCAAATTGTTTAGGATTTCTTTTTCCATGGGCAAATCACAAAATGTGTCATTGATGTATTTTAGCATAGTTTGGGTTTGTGGGTGGCAATTAGCGGGCTCTGATTCCGAACATTCCTTCCATTGAACAGTTTTGCAATGACGGTGACTAGTGGTGATCCCATAGGGGCTCTTCAATTTGTTGTATCTTTGTCCTTTGTATAATGAAATATGTGTTGTTAGGCAGTGTTCTTGTTTTGTTCCATGAGGTCTTTAGCTGGTTTGGTATTTATTTTTTGATGAAAATTCAAGAGTTTCTTTTATCGGGACTTTGAGTGAATAGTGAAAAACCACGTCGAAACTTACAAGCAATCTTCTTGTTCCATGGTAGATCTTTGATCATTCTAAGAAGTGGTATGAGTTCTGTTAACATATTGAAGCTGCAGTTTCAGCATGGGGCTGTAGTTGTTTTGCTAAGTGTTTAGTTAGGTTTGTAATGGTGCTCTATGGAGCTGACTATGCGGTCTGAGAGGTATGCCTTCTTGGTGTTTTTGGGAGGCCGTAACATTGGGCATCCTAGAAATTTTTTCTCTGGGATGATCGTTGTTGGATTTCTTTGCTATGTGCTGGTTATAAATTTTTCTTCTTGGTTAATTTTTCAGATATGTGTTGGGTCTGGTTGATAGTTTGTTATGAGGACTTGGAGTAGGTTGTCATTTTGTTTTCATAGTCAAATTTAAAACCAACCGCTTGTGAGAACCCTGACCCACCATACGAACTCCATACAGAAGCCTGATGATAAGCAGAATGAGATTCTCTGAAACTGCTACAACTTAAAAGCACTACAAATGACGTGGATAATACCCGAAGGAAGATGAAACAGCACACAATGTAAGTATCCGCGAAAACTTTAAAAAACCAAAAACAAATATATATATATATATTATATATATATTATATATATATATATATATAGTACTATATATTTATTATGTTATAGCTTCACTCCATGGCTACTTACATGTGTGCTTGTTTTCTTCCTTCGGTATCCCCGTCATTTCGTAGTGCTGTTAAACGTTTGTGGGCAACGGTTTCAGCAGAATCTCATCTGCCATCATCATGTGCTGTGTGTGGATGTGGATCTCACAAGCTCCTGGTTTTAAATTTGAGGCTGTTCCATTCTAATTGGCTAGGAGCCTGGGTCGTTTCACTGCCACTGAAAGCCCTCCAACACAAGAACAGAGTGTTGCCAGCCAATCAAAGCACCAAAAAAACATGAAGAAACCAGAACACCAATAATCAAACCCAAGTCGCAATGAAACACAGACTCAGCTCGCTAGCCAATCAGTAATGGACCAGCCTCAAAATTTAAAACTCAGAGTTGTGAGACCCACATCCATACTAGAAGCCGTGATGATGGCAGACTGAAACGTTGCTACAACTTTAACAGCACTACAATGACGTGGGATAATACCCGAAGGAAGATAAACATATATATATATATGTGCACCTGATGTGAAGATAGCCAGGAACAACTTTTGAAGCAGTTGTACAAGCTATACAAAAAATACAATTGCCTTACTGATTGAATGAAAGCTTCCTCAATTCCTGTGCATCGCAAAGTCCCCCTTTCAAGATCTACATAAAACAAACAATTTTCTTTTTAGCTGTTCAACATTTTTAGGTCTTTTTGATATNGTGCATCGCAAAGTCCCCCTTTCAAGATCTACATAAAACAATTTTCTTTTTAGCTGTTCAACATTTTTAGGTCTTTTTGATATTTAGGCAATAAAACTCTCACCAGCAACTAAAAATATAGAAAACAGCAAATATATTTTTCTTTCTTTCTGGTGTGTTTTTTTAACCAGAGTAGCAGCATGAGTAATGGATTCTTTGTGATCTGTTTCATCACTTCATATTTGAAGGCTGATCTTTTAATTTTCTTCAAGAAATAGTAGATATGGAAAGATTATGGATTTCTAGCTTGTTAGCTACAATTACTGTGGAAGATGTGGAGGATAAGAACAATATGACTTGTATCAATAAGTCAACTGGAAGGTTTCCAATTTTGATTTAAATCTCCCAGGCAGTTTATAAAGTGATTTCCTTAACATGCATTTTTTGGTTTGCTTTTGTTTTTAATTTTGATCCAGACAATCATACGACATATAAAACTGTTCATAATCAAGTGAATTCTGTCTTGCTATGTTTTGTGGAAATGAATCATTAGTACATATACTATGTTAATAAATATCTATGAAGAATTCTTCCTCTCTCCTATTGCCCTACACGCTAACAGATGTTAGATTGTAAGTGATTTGAGGAAAGGAAACTCTTGTTTGCTTATGAAATTAAAGCACCAGATACATACATACTCCATGAAGTATAATAATATACAAGTAAACATGCACATAAACGGCTGATTAAAAGAAACTTCAGAGATCACCTAGTTTGCAGGCTTTTACTGGTAACACATTTTGCCCTGCCAGGTGCATGGCAATTCTTTTTTTTTTTTTCCCTTGACAATCAGCTTGACAATCAGCAAACCCATTGTGTCTGATTTAAATCCTGATGGCGTGGTATTTGGTTATTGCCATCTTCCAGAGTCAGTTGGATGTGTTAATATTCCCTGGAAATTCCTGGCTGGGACTGCTATCCTTCTGAGTTTCAGTACTAAATGTAAGTTTCAGTACTTAATTTCTGCTGCTGCTTGTCTGGTAGATGCACAACCAGACTAATATTTGTTGCCTGGGAATTTACAGTGCTCTTCAAGTATTATGATTTAGATAAAAAGAAATACATATATTGATTATCAGAGCATATGTAGTGAAATGTCATAGCTTTTCTCATTCAATCTATTTTATATAGAATGCATACCATTGTTAGGCAGAAGATGTTTGTTTGCAGGCACATAGATCTGTACAGGTTCTATTCGTGTTTGCTTTTCCTTACATTTTGTCTAGTTTATGATCCCTTCCTCTTAAGTCACTAAGATGATTAATGCCAGAATAATAATTTTTACACTCCATGAAGTTATTATTTTGTTTGTTGCTTATTTATTTATTTAATTAATTTCTATGATACCCATCTCTTTGATAACTGCGATTCTGGGTGGTTTACAGTATAACATACCATATATGTTAATAAAATGAGTATACAATGAACAATGAATAATAAACTTGGCAACAATAAATTGAAAATCATTTGAACCAATCTTGATCAGATACCTATATCACATTAAGTTGTATTTTCTCCTCCTGGATACTCTTCAAATACATGAATTTTATATTGGAACTCATCCTGTTTTGGAATTCCAGAAACTGGAATCCATGCATCTTGAATGATAGCCGGTTTGAAGAAAGTTGTAATATAGTTTGTTTAGGTTTGGAATAATGCATGCAGGAATCTAGTCATTGTGATTTTAAAACCATGGTTTATAAGTTAACATGTACAAACTCTGCTAAGTCTTATTCTATAAATGATAGTAAAACCAAGTTATGCCTGAAGTTTTGCCATCTCGAACTTACTGATTGTCTTAAAACTTTGTGTGTCACATGAAAACATTTTTTTTCACTTTAATGTCACACCAGGCATGGCTGTGAATCAGTTCTTCACACACATATCCTAATATTCAGAAACTTGCTTCTTAGCAAAAGAACTCACAGAGATGATTTGGCAAGATAAGCCTGTGGTACAGACAAGAACATAGCCATATATAAAAATCAAGGGATTTTTCCTACTGCAATGCATAAAATGAAACCCTTTTATCGAGGTTCAGGGTTTAAATAGGCTTGTGGTCTTTCTTCCAAATTATGTAAGTCAACAAATGCAACTAATTCTCTTGATAGCTTCAGGAGAATATTTATAGCACAAGATTGAATTGAGGAGTCCTTGGTGCTCTCTGAGCTTGGTTGTTTTCTTGCAGATGTTTCATTATTTGAACTAGATAATACCATTATTAATGAAATGTCTGCAAGGAAACAACCAAGCTCAGAAAGCACTTCCTTCTCCTTTCTCCTATTCCAGAATTGTCTGTCGATGAATGGAAAAGTCTCTTTTATTAGCATCAAAGTTCCTGAATCAGAACTTGGCAGGAACCAAAATTGCACAGCTTGGATTGTGAGAATTGTGGTAGAAGCTTCTGTGAACTTCAAAGAGTTGCCTGAGAAATGATGTAGGAAGGGAGATGTTTGCATCTCTATCAACAAAACAGCTTCTATTACAGAATTTTCATGAAGAGCTGTCCAAGGTTCTGCCTTGTTTGACCTTATCTTTATGTGGGTATCTTCTGTGGCCTAATTCCACAGGTTGTTCGTTACAGTTTTTATCTTTGAAAAAAACAAATGTACTGTATTACACATGAAGATGTTTTCTGATTGAAATTGAAAGGAATATTATATTATAGAGCTATATTATAGTTCAATACAGCATAGTACTATCATTTCACTTTCTTGGAAATATATTTAATTTAAATTTTTTTGTCTGTCTCTCTTTCACAACACAACACACACACACACACACACACACACACAAACACACACGATTTTCAACCAGGTTATTAAGTTATTTTTCAGAAACTATCCAATGATTAGTTCTCTTATATTGCAACATCCTACAGGTATTAACATTGGGATGTATACATAGTGGGGATCTTACATTTGTGCTAAACTGAATGTTTAACAGAATATTGGATTTGCAGCTATATAGGATCATCCTTTTATATATAATAAAGTGGGGATAGAGGATAGGTAACAAATCTTTTGTAGTGGTAGTGGTGAGGGTTATTTTGTAGAGTTGTTGCAGAATTCATTGAATTTAGATCTCTTCTGCCACAATGCCTTTTGAATGGGCTCTTGAGCAAATAACTGTCTTAGCACAAGATTATGACACTTAGGACAGCATGTACACTTAGATAATACACATTTTCAAGCAACCTACCCCACAATTGCTTGGGTCATTTTAGTGAATTTTAGAAGGGATGAACTGCCAAATATCATTGATCCCCAAATAGGTAGCATTCAGTTAGGAGATCAAAACTATGTGCTTTGTTCTTAATGCCAATATGTTTCTTCTTGTGTGGCACATAGTTATTAGAGGCAAAGGCTAACGTGAATGAATAATGTAAGATTTAGAAGATTATTTACAAGGGCCATTGCTTGTGTTTCTTTTGAGGTGATGTATATATAATGCATGCATATGCAAAGTTACAAAATCTATCCTTTAAACTGACTTGACTTATTATTTCAATAGAAGACCATATTTACAGAAGGACAATATATATGTTTATTTTAGTAAAAGAGAATTTGAAGTGGCAAAATATTATCTTTTGATAATATTTGTTAATGATAGTGAAATGTTACTCTTTTAAAACTGTCATTTTTGAATCAGGATTAATAATTTGAAGGAAGAAAGATGCTTTGGTGTAGGTGGAATAGAAGTGCTACTATGCAATTTTAGGAAAATATGTGTTTGGTTCAAGAAGTATCGGATGAGTGCTGTGTATTCTTTCATTCAAAAGCACCTTTTTACCTTTTTGAATATAAAGTGCTGTGTAGCTAATGCCATGTGCCACATAACTCTAAAAAATAATTACATCCAAGTAATTACTTCTTGAAAGCATTTTGTAATCTTAACCCATTAAGATGTACTGGCATTATATTCCTGCATTCATGGCAGAATTTAAAAGTTTCCAATACTTTTGACAAAGAATATAACTGTAAATCTGAAGTACTATATATAAATATAACACATGGCTTAATTTAGAACATAAATGAATAATTTAGTTTTTCCAAATAATTGTCTAGTTTTTCACACAGAGCCCTAAATCTTTATTTTATGTATTCTTTTAAAGAACTGGATGACTAGCAGAACCAGCAAATGGTGAAATAAAAAATAAATTTTATTCTGACTGACTAATAATTTAATGTATTATAATGTATAATGTATTTTTTACTGTAAAAAATGAAGGAAGTTTTAGAAAGTACTTTTGTAATAAAAACCTATTTTATTTTATGGTTATTTTAAATCTGAACGATAAACCTATTCTGAAGATTAATTAAAATGTAGTTTCTTCTCAGTTAGTCACCTCATTACAAATGTTGGCATGACTTACTCTATTGAACATTGCTATTAGCCAACTTAATTGTCAATGAATTTAGATTATCTGTTTGCCACTTTTATGTATTTTGTCATGAATGAGGTCATTGGAAGAGAGATTCATAGAGGAAAACCTAATAGCAGAAACAGACAAGTTTTGGGCTCATCGTGTTTTACAGTTTATTTTACAGTTCCCATAATTTCTTGATATTGATCATGCTAGTTGCATGTTATGGGATGAACTAAACAAGCCTAGAGTATCAATTTCATATAAAAAGATCCAAATTTTCTGGCTATCTGAGAACATTTTATTTTTAACAATGAAAAACATCTTTGCAATAACTAAGCACTATGCCTTCTCTGACAATATAGTGGAAAAACTCCTAAACTCCTTGTTTTGGTCCTGAGATTTGTTGTATTAATGCATCATCATACTTTGGGAAGCCCTGTTTTGTTTGATTTCTGTTGTTTATAATATCAGTTTAGGCTGTCTGCTTTATTTGGAGTTTTATGTATTTTATGAATTTTCTAGTTTTGCATACCACGCTGAGTTCATTATTTGTTTATTTTAAAAAACAAATAATGATCTCATTGTTTTTTATTTATGTAAAAATGTGGACTTAAAACTTGATGTACCTTGTAGAGACAAAGCTTATAAAACTGATTGTGGAGTCAACATAATGCTTATCATTTCATGTAAACATATAAAATAAAAGAGTAGGTGAAAATGTAAAAGTCTCATTAAAGTTAAAAAAAAAGAAATTAAAGACTTGACTAAATCTTTTATTTATTTACTGGCAATATTCATTCAAACTAATGTTATATTAAATATACATTGTACATATCCACTATAATAGAAAGTAATAGATTATGAATTAAATCAGTGTTATCTTTCTACAGTTGGGAGAGTGGTCATACTCTGTTTCAATAGTTAAGAATTTTTATTGAGATTTGCTGTCAATTCCTGATTTATACCTATTATATCTGATTCATATCTATCAGATATAGATCTGTATTAGCTATCTTTATGACTGCTTGTGTCTTATGTGCTGTAGATTAGATATGATGAGTGTTGGAACTGCAATAACACTAGATTTTGTTAGTCAGATTTTAAAGCAATAATTTAGAGTTAGAACAGAACAAACAGGAGTCAGGTGAGATACTGAAATGCACTTTGCTAAAATCTTACCTCAATTGCATAACAGCATATTTTTTTTATGAAATGTCAAAGTACATCACTGTTGGTCTCCCATCTCTTGGCCAAAATCAGTTTCTCAGTTTTCATTATGATAAATTAGCCTGAATATATAATCAAATTCATTTCATTCTAGCTTTGAACAGATTGATTGTTGTCAGCTTAGTTTTGATGGTTATTCTGGGAACTTGTTTGGTTCGCTTTCATTTTGATTTCACTCTTTAATGAAAGATTTCTTATAAACTAAATATTAAAAGTGTGCTAGAGTGAAGCTTGATTCCTGACTACATTTTGGAATATAACAGCAACAACAATAATAATAATATCACCATTGGTCAGCTGCAGAAGGCCACCTTACTTTGCTTGCATAATCTGCCGATACATCACGCAGTCCAAAACACTTGGGAACTGTTTGACTAGTGATTTGTGATACAAAACCCATCATAGTTATCTTGTTTGCTGTGTATACTGTCATTTTTGTGTATAATATAATAATAATAATAGCAATACCCAAAGGGTTGCCTAGATACATGTAAATTCTGAACTTATTAGACCTCAATATTGTGAATTTTCCAAAAAACACCCTACTCGGAACTGCCTAGATACTCAGATGCTACCTTTAGGTCCCTGGTTAGGTTTATACCAGTCCTAGACTTGAATTGAAAATTAACAACAATAATAATATAACAGGCAATTCTCAACAATCAAAGAAATTGCAACAAATCAGTAAAAACTTAAAATACAGATAAATTACAACAAATAAAATAAAAACTTAAAGTACAGATAAAAGATAACAAATATGATGAAGTAAAATGGATATGGCCATTTTAAAGCAGCAACAGGAAAATGTTTTTTCATCACATATATTAGATTATATATTTATTTATTTTGTTCCCCATTCCAATTCATAAGGTTGGAGTTTTGTGATGATCTTTATCCAAGTGCTAAAGTCTGACTCACCTTAGCTTTTTGCTACCTAGATTTCAGCATCATGAAGCAAATATAGTTGCAGCATAAATAATTCATATTTTAAGGCTCTTGTCAGTTATGTTGCTGTATCCATTGCATATAACTTGGATTTACTGTAGTAATCAAGTTATAAAAATGAAATCCAGCAATATGATTGAGTTTGCTATATAGGCAAAATCTTCCTATTTTTCTACACACAAGATTTGATGCATTGTTTTGTGGAATATTTCCAGCAAAGACACTAAATAATTGTTAAGCATTCATTTATTTTTTACATAAACTACTGCTTAACCTATTTGAGAACATTTATATTTCATTGTGTATTCTTTTGTTTGAATGTCTTGTTTTTATGACACTTTGACATCCTTTGCATAGACCATGCATATTAATACAATTGTATTTACTTGTAGGTGGCTCTAACCAAGAGAGCTGATCCAGCTGAGCTGAAAACAATATTTTTGAAGGTACGTTAAAAGTAAATATTTTTATCCTTTAAAGCTTGAGTTTTACATTTCTTTTTTCCTTAGTTTATTATTCAACTTTTGGAGTGTTCTAACCATTAATCATTCATTGTATTATTCCCATGCTATACTTAAATAGCATTATAAACAAGGAACAGCTCTCCAAGAAATAAAATACATTATTGGATGATTATAATACAAATATAGAGAATTTTTTTTGAAATTAAAATATCCCTTCCACCCTACTCCACTAACCCACTTCTGCAAATGGAATTGATAATTCAGTATTCCTTATTCAGGACATGGTGGATTCATTTACAAAATCAATAGAATTATATTTGTAGCTATTTTAATTATGTATAATTAAAATAGCTACAAATATAATTTAATAATTATATTTTAATTTAATTACCTATCTTGCCTAAATCTTTGGATTATATGTGGCAATAGCTAAAGCTAAAAGCTAGCACATTAATCCTATTCATTCAGAAAAAAAAATTAAAAAATAGGGTAAATCTGATTCACAAATATGGTATTTAACATAAGTTCCAGTGTTACTACACGTAAATGTTAATCTTTATTCAGTAGTCAGAATTGAAAAATGTGTATGCTGCAAATTGTACTTTGCTTTACATTGCTATCCTCAGCTTAGGCAATTGAAATGATTTCTGAAAATAATTGACAAAATTGTGAGGGAATGTTTCTAGTTGGAAAGAAAATGGCATGACTCAAAGTGATGGGGAAAACTTTCTATCCACTTTACCTTTTTTATCATGCAACATATATTTCATGAGCAGTTAAATCTTTAAACCCTGGCGTGTTTATTTCTTTTGGTTTTCTCAGTTTTCTTGTAAAATAATTCTTATAACATAAAATAATTAAAATCTAAATAATTTGCATGCTGTTGTCTTTCTTGTTCCTGTTGTATTTTCTTTGGTAAAGAAATAAATGCAGCGATAAAAATATGAATAAATTAATCTTGATAAAGATTATCGTTTGAAAATTTAAACATTAATTTCCAGCATTAATTAGAAGTGTTTTATGAGTTTATTGGAAGAGTAACCAATTGAACATTGATTTGTGTATATATGAGAGAATGTGAATTATGTTGTGAAAAGCATACCTGACCACAGAGGTCTATGGTTTAATATCTCATTTCAAGATTACTATAATAACATATGTGATACATCCCTTGAAAAATGTTCAGAAAAATGTCTACCTAAGACAAATCTCAACTTTAAACAACTTTATGGATTTCCTATTTGATTTAGAGTCAATTTAAGGTCCTGGTTCTGCCTGTAAAAGGCCTGGGAAAAATATATCTGAGCAACTAGCTCTTTAATTTTTTTATTAAGTGCAAATTATATTGACTATTAAGTGAAACTTATATTGATAAAATATATTTCTGGTATTTATGCTGTTTTTTTAATTAAAGGGCTGTCTGATAAATATATTATACATTTTAAAGGTTTTGTGTAATTATTCTTTATGTTTTTAAGATTTCATTACCTTGAAATTGAAGGGAGCAATTAAAAATATAGTAAAGAAATAAGAAAGCCAGTCTGGTGTAGTGATAAGATATTTTCTATAAACCAGGACACTATATATTTTAGTCCTATCTTAGCATGAAGCAAGCTGGGCCAGTCATACTCTCTCAGCTCTTTCAGTTCCAAAAAACCTTGCCAAGAAAGCTGCACGAGCTGTATCAGATTTGTGATCCATGTATTTAGCAATGGGGTGGTTTTGATGTATATTAAACATATATTATCTCAACTGAGATCATTGATCAATTTAGCCCTATGTTGTCAACACTAACAAGAAACTTGCAGGGTTACAAGCAGATTTTTTTTCCAGATGACCAATAGCTATTAATGTGACTGAAGCTTGAGAATATAAAACACAGGACAGGTATTATGAATATTGTGAAAACAGCAAATAGTTCTTCCTACCTGGCAGTAGCTTCCCAAACTTCAGAAGACTCTGCCGCTATTTCTCCAGCCCTGTGGCCAACTTCATATGTTTCTGGTTTGTTCATTTTAATTGTAGTTTGTTTTGTCCTTGAATATATGAACAATCTTAATTGTGATTAGTGGAATCAAAATGATTTTATGAAACTGGCTTTTCTATTTTAATAGAGAATTTATTATTGCTATAGAAAAATAAATTTCAACCTAATAAACTACAATTGGCAAGAAGTGGAAACTGTCACATTTTCATTGCCAGTGTTACTCTCATTCAGATGATTTGGCCTTACATCTAAAAACACATAATGGCTATCAGTATATATAGGCTTGGAGAAACAAAACTCAATCTCAATCTGCATTTACTCCATTTTATAGGCTTGTCTACTGGTTTTTAGAGGAGTTTATGAAATACATGTATAGTATCCCGAGAGGCCTTTCCATGAATTCCATTATTGTAACTAATGAAAATAGCTAGTAATAATTTGTAACTAGTCACTAAAAAGATTTGAAAGGCATGAAAGCTGGCTTGCAATTCTAGCTTGTAAAAGTTGGATTTTGCTGATTTTAAGGTAACATAGTATATAAATAATGAATGGGTTTTTTTAGTTATTCATTCTACTGGGGTTAATCAAGTGGGGAAATGAAAAGTTGTATATGATAACATATAGTTTATTCATGACATTCTTTTAAAAAAAGAAACCACTATTTGTAAATAACTAAGAAAAATAATTTTATTTCTCGAACATTCTCCCAGTAATTTTATTGGGATATTTCAGAACTTTAATACAATGAATGTTGACAATTAATATTGAAGTTTAATTCATAAATAAAATATATTAGACGGTATAAAAATAGGAAAGAAGGAAGGAAAGAAGGGGAAAAAAGAAAGAGAGAGAAAGAAAGAAATCAAAATAAAAAATATTGTAATTGAAGCATTATTTCATGTATTAGTTAAACACATAGCAATCAATTTGAAATTTCTTAGTTGCATATTTTTTAATCTGGAATTCTTGTACATTAAAAAATAATAATAAAGGTATTCCACAGTTGTACTGCAAAGGCTTAAATAGGTTTCAACTTGTTAATGCCTGTGTATTTAAAATATGTGATTATCCAGTGTGAATTTTGAAGGAACTTACCAAAAAAGCCATTAGGCTTTATTATGCAATATCATATTCTCTGTAGGTATAATTACGAAAGTGGAAGAAAAATACCTGACTACAGAACCACTTTTTTGAATGTCTTTATTCCCAAACTAACAGAACTGATGTTTTTCCCACCTGCCCTCTTTTGTCATGATAATTTTGCAGAGTAACTCTACTTCTTGTAACTCTCCTACCATAACCTAAGAGATTAGACTTCAGTCAAAATGAACAAGCTGACATTTTCAAGGTCATTTTCTATATGTAGTGTGGGGGTACGTGATTGGATTTCAAATACACAAGAATAAATCACAGTGGGTAGAAGCAGAGGGACACCGAAACCTTGTGCTGCTTTCTGTTATTGAATGTCTCAGCAGGGGGCCTAGCTTGGGAAAAAAATGAAATGTAGAAGTGAAGTATGGCTGACTTATTTGATTTGTTTCTTAACTGTCTTGTTAAAAAGTTTTCAAGCCTTAGGTTTAGAAAGATTCTCCTATAAATGACTGCGTACATTGGAATCGATTGATCTGTGTGCTGGTTATAAAGTACTGAGTGTTCACTTTCGGTAGACAAGGTATCACCTTATAAACAAGCATGTGATTTTATATTGCTTTCGTGTTCGAAGTTTTAATTGTGTGTGCTATTTTTACAATATGTATTTTCTTACAACTTCATTAGATAGATAAATAGCTAACAGTTAATTATAAATATGGAACTCTAATAACTTCTTTCTCAAATATTACTTTTAAAACTTTGTAACAAAAGAAAATTTGTCTTAATTATAAAAATGCACTGTTGTTAGATGTTCAGGTTTTGTATTTTTCTGTTTTGTTTTTATCTTTCTCCAACAATTGCCTGAAAAAAATTGCCTGTATATAACTTACGGTACATCTAGACAGTTATGTCTCTTCTGCCCATAATTTACATTTTTAAATCTGTGAGAGAAGCCCAGCTGCATGTATGAGTAAAGATGGTTAGACACAATTCTGGCTTGATGTAACAGGCAGTGGCACTTGCAATACAAAACAATATCTGATTCTTTGAATTTTGCTTGGAATTATAGTAGATACCTAGTTTGTTTCTTGATATGGATAATGCTTTGTGCAAAATTGTGGTAAATATTATCAGGCCATGTCAAAAAACAAACAAACCTATAAACTTCCTGAATTAGGAGTATGTCTTTTCTATTCAGAATGTTTTGCTTGCTGTGATATTTTCAAGTTGACATTTAGCGACAAATATTTTTATGTAGTTTATTTACAATTGCATTTTAATATATTTTCACCATATCCAAGAGGTTCATAATATTGCAATATGCATGTGTAAACTTAGCATTTTCATGGATTTCCTTATCTTATCAGCCTCTTTCTGATTAGAGTGTTTGCTGAATTGCAACTTGGAAAAGTACATAGCAATGATAAGGAATGGACAACCTGTCCTATAATTGATAAACATTGTTTTGATCCAGAACATTACTAAAAAAGTACCCAGGCCCAGTTGACTTTTTTTTAATTGAATCCTTTGTTTCCTTTTTGCTTCACAGAAATTTGATTTGTTATGTGGTGAGAACTGGGACATGGTAGTGAAATTGGAGTCCTGGGATTGAAATAGCAACTTTTGCTATGGTTCCTAGCCAATCTGTTTTAAAGATCTTTCCAATGATTTCAGAGCATCCAGAGCCAGAACATTAGAATTGAAGTTTATTTTTCACTTCTAAAAGAAATACAATATAATTTCAGACAAGCAAAAATTGATAACCTAAAGTCTAAAAGGCAAAGGTTCCCCTCACAGACACGTGCTAGTTGTTTCTGGCTCTTGGGGGCGGTGCTCATCTCTGTTACAAAGCCAAAGACCCAGTGCTGTCCGTGGTCATGTGGCTGGCATGACTAAACGCTGAAGTTGCACAGAACGCTGTTACCTTCCCACCAAAGGGGTCCCTATTTTTCTACTTGCATTTTTACATGCTTTCGAACTGCTAGGTTGGCAGAAGAACTAAGTCTAAAAGTCATAAATAAGTTTTCAGTTAACAATGTTAGGGAGTAAAGAAACAGGGCAGTTTATTAACTAACCAACCATTTGATAAATTATAGTAGATATTCAACACTTTGAGAAGGAACTACTGGTATATCATGAAGTATTGAAATGTTTATTTGACAGTCCAGTATATTTTAGAAACCCTTAATCTTTGTCTTATTGTCTCCATTGTCTTATTTGGTCCTTTGTCTTATTTCAATTATGCCCTTAACACAAAGCATAAAAGCATATCTGTACCTACAATCATGCTGTCTTAAAAACATAAAAGTATATATGGGTTTTTATTTCCTTCTCTTTGGATTTTTCCTTTTTTGAAATCACAATCTGTAAATCAAGTAGAAGAATGAATGCCAAATATATTATGTGCTCCCTTCCACCTTTCTTGTATAATATATATGATTTCTTGGGTTTAGGCCAGATTAACATATTGAGGGCATTTTATTACTGTTGTTCACTTTGCTTTCTTCCTTTCAGGAGTAATTTTAGTCTTCAAAATTCAGCTTTCACTTTTCTTTCTTTTCTATTTATACTCCCAAGAGGTGGACATTTGGAGTGAAAAGAAGAGAGAATCTGAAAAATGTTGTCACAGTCATGCAGCACTAATGTTTTACATATGGCTGTTAAGTACACATGCATTTGAATGGGCACAAACATGTTTTCTTAAGTGTGTATGAGAGAGAGTTAAAATATTTCACTATTTCACATATTGTTCTGCTGGCATATGTTGGAGGTATTAAAGCCCATGTCACACTGCCCAACGGATGCAAAAAGGACACAGCGAACGAGCAAAATGTTCCATCCGTTGTTATCGCGTTGGTTATTCCCCCGTCTCAAAGGGGAAAAAATTGCACACACGGAGCGGGATGAACCACGGACCGCGGGGGGACGCAGGGGCGGATGCAAAGCGGATGCGGACCGGGAGGCCCAGAAGATGGAAGCGGATGGGAACAGATGGCATGTCCATGAGGCTTCCCGGGGAAACCTCAGCCAAGCGGACGCGGAACGGAATACAGCGATTGCACAGCGGAAGCCTAATGGATCTGGCGTTAATTGCGGCGGATATTAATGGAAGCAGCTCGGAACAAGGTCGCCATTCAGAGGAAAGACCTGCTGCCGGGCGGATGGCTGCCTTGCCTGCCTGCTTTGCACATCCTCAGTGTCGATCGGGTTTTACCCTTGCCTCCTTCCCAGGCTCCATGTCCCTTGCCTTGTTGACGGTCCACGAGCCTGTCTGCAAGACTGGGTAGCGGGTGTGCTGAGATTTGTAGGAAATGTCAGCAAGCTTCCACGATCCTCCTCATGGTCTCTGGGCTATGCTGCATGGTTGGTGAGGAGAGTACCTTGGAACCTGGTTGCCAGGATGCCAAAGGCGTTCCACCACCCGTCTTGCCCTGAAAGCCTGTAGTTGAAGATCCTCTCTCACGGATGAGGTATTTGGAGGTGTAGGGCCTTCATGAGGTAGGTTGTGAGGGAGAGGTCATCCCCCACAATGAAGTAGGGCAATCTTGTGTGGTCCGTTTGGGGCCCCAGAGCCCGGGGGTCCGGATCCCGTTCGGGTAGCCCCATTGCGATGGTTGCTTTCAGGGCCTCGCATTGAGGTGATGGGCGGTTGTTATCAACCTAGGGGCACTGAAAGATGGAGCGTTGCTGAGCATCGGGGGATGTAATCGAATTTTTAGGTTAGTCGGATTACGCATCGTGGGGAAGGAGATGTGCCGCGAAGAAGCCCTTTGGTAAGTTTGTGAATAAGTGGATCCCACCCCGGGATTTCTTGGCTGGGAGCTTTGCAGGCCACGTGCTTGCCATCTATGGCTCCAACGGTGTGGGGGGAAGTTCCACTTCACTGCTTTGCCAACTTTCTTCATCCTTCTTCAGTGGAGGGGCACTGGGAGGAGCTCCTCCCTTGTATTCTTCGATGATGGCCTGCCACCATTCTCCTGACAACAAGCTGATGGTGCTGGGGCATCCAGCCATACTGCATGCTCCTGTAGTGGTCCCTGAGGCGAGGGTGGCGCAGAGTGGAGTTGCCACTTGAGCCCAGGTTCCAGGCTGGGTGGGGGGAGATTGGTGTTTTTTGTCACTGGGTGGTCAGCACTGGGCAAAGTGTAAGGCCCTGGAGGGCTCAACCATTGGAGTTCTGGACGCCGGGGGAAGTGTTTTCGCTCCTGAGCTGCCATTTCGCTTGTTGTGTACCAGCCCATTTTGTCTCTTCGTTTGGGCGACCATTCTTTGGACCCAGATGTTTTTTGGGGTGGCTCTTTTCTTTCCCGTGGTAGAGTTCCCAGAGCCTGTAGATTGGTTTCGCACTGTTGCAGCAAGGATGGTGGGCTTGCCGAAAGGACTTTGTCACAATCCAGTGGACATGACTGGATGCTGTGGAAGAGGAAGAGTCAGATGAAGGCTGCGAGGTGGTCTGCACAGGTTGGCTGCTGGTCTGAAGTGGAGGTGCAGACGAGTTGCTCCCGCTTTTTTATAGGCAGTATAGGTGTCCTTTGATCCTCTAGCATCCTCCTATGCATCCTGTAGACATTCTTAATATCCGAGATAGGTCCCTCCTGCGAACGTTTTTCCCGTTTTTTAAAACGCTTTGTTTTCCGGCTTGGCATCCGTTCTGCGTCGTTTCCGCTTCTTGCCTCAGGGCGGGATGCGAGTTGTTTGCGGATGCGCAGCGGATGCGCAGGCCGGAATGCCATAGCGGGTCATATAGCGGATGCCGTAGCGGATGCAGCAGAGACGGATGAACTGGATACGATTTTCGCTGCGTAAAAGTTTTTAGGCAGCCAAAATTTTTTTGGAGGCAGATGAAACTCAGATAAAACGGGATGCCCTGGGACCGGCATAGAGAGCGGGAAGCAAAACGGGAGGGCAGAGTGGAGTAACAGTCCGGCGTTTTTGCGAATGGGAATGCAAGGTTTTTTGTCCATTTTACATCCTCTTTGCATCCGTTGGTTCACTGTGACATGGGCTTAAGTAAAAAAATTTTCAGCATGAAAGATTCAGAAAATATATTCACTTCAGACAGCATTCTAAAGTAAGATTTGGCCCAGGCTTTATCCAACTTTTCTTTTCAATCCTATCCAGCATTGAATGGTTGAGATTTCTGGAAGATGATAGTTATCTATTTGGAAGAAAGCAGAGTGGTTTGAATGATCAGAAACAATTAATTAACCAGTGATTCTTTTCCAGCTTCTTTTCTGGAAAGAAAAACTTTCTTAGTTCTCCCATAAGCTGTTCAGAGCATCCAGAGATGGGAGGTGCTTCAGTCTCTTCTGGAAAGGCTGGGCTTAAAACTCTGGGACGCTC